>JBBYHQ010016219.1:0-10465 GCA_038382645.1 Spergularia azorica | reverse complement strand
TAAATGGGTGATGATGTCATCGATGACATCACTGATGATGTGGATAGTGTAATTGAAGGCTAATGGGGTGGCTAATGATTAAATTAATTTGCAAAATATTGTTGCTGTGTTTTATGTTCCCGCGCAATTTATGTTTATCTCCTTCGAAATAGAGTTTGTTACAAAAAAAACTAATCTTTGTCAAAGGACAATCATTTTGATATCTCCACAGTCCATAGAACTACTACACAATAAAAATGCGACCACTTCCACCCAAACATGTACTCCTCGTATAACATGTGAGGGTAATTCCGCCATACTCTCGTTTTGTCATCATGTGAGGGTTTTTTAATTCGACAAATGCACGTGGTGTCCCTGAGTTTTGACGTTTTGCACATGGTGTCCCTGCCTTTGAAACTACTACTTACTGGTTATTGGTGAAGCAGGGACACCATTTGCATTGAATTAGAAAACTCAGGGACACCATGTGCATAACGTCAAAACTAAGGGACACCACGTGCATTTGCCGTTTTTAATTTACTGAATGTGCAAATAGAAGGGGAAAATTGATTATAAAAAGCGTCATTACTCATTAACAAGGAAAGTAAGTTAAAATGTACTCCGTAATTAAAATAATGATAGACTGTTATTCTGTTATTATAAGTTGATTGAATTCTTATTGTTAATGATAAATAATCCGAGTACAAGACAAATGAAATGCTGGGGTTTTGGTTTCTTGGATAATCCGATGTTTCAAAATGATACTCGTGATTAAGAGCAACATATCAAATGTGTCAATGAAAACTATTACGATCTCCAACAATATACTTCGTAAACCCGAACATAAATAACTGAAGAGTAAACCAAATTCCCACATACGTAACCATTAACGTAGTGCGCTTATTGTTAGATTTTTAACGAGACGACTTATGTTCAACTCAAAAATCATGGTCAGCTTGGGGTAATTACTACAAATTTCAGCATGACTAATATGTCAGCTCGCGTAGAAACTACATAATCACACCGAAATGAATTGCAGTGTTTGAAGACACTATGAAAACACGTTAAGAATTAGCAATGCGAGGGATCAAAGATGTACTCGTATAATTCAAGTGATAGTTAACGTAAATACAATAAATCTTATTTTAAATTGAATCATACGGGGTCTTTGGACGAGTTTGATCGAGAGACATGAATGCTAGAAAATCCGTCTATCAACCGCATAACCTGACAAACTAACCCTCGCCGTAGTCTAGCAAATACTCTTCAAATTTAAATTGGATTTGACGTATCTTTTGAATGGACCAAAACCCAAGTGCCAGGGTCAGCTACTGCAGACCACAGGATGACAACGCTCCTCCACAATATCCACCGTCCATGACTAAAGAAACTTCAATCTGACGGCTGAGATAGGAGGGATCAGAATAAAAAATGTACACGAGGAGACATTGAAAACCCCCCACTGTATGTGTAGAGTAGGAGTAGGAAAGAGAAGGTGAAGTGAAGTGGTCAAGTCTGTGGAAACTTGGTCAATGGATCATCTCGAACATTTCGTATTTTAGGATTAGACTGTAGTACAGTAATGTTTTTTCATATCCGAGGCATCATTACTTTGTTTAGCTCCTTTATCCATAATGTTTATAGCCTGTCCTCTCATTTTCACTTGTTGTACGAGTAGTATCCCCAAATTCATTTCAATCTAATAATAATAATATTTCGCGCCTTTATATTCATGAAATATGAAAGACACGGTCTCGTTATCGACTTATTATCGTAGATTGATTTCACTCGTCCGAGATGCTTACGTCGTTACACACACCATTCCACTAGTATGAGACCCATTAAGACATTGAGATTTCAAAGAGGCGAACAAGGGGTCGATGGACTTGTTAAGCTGTTAATCGAATACATTGCCCTTCGTACTAGTAAATGTATTTTTAAATACTGTATCCTTGAGACATGTGAGTCGTTCTATGGGACATGTGTGTCATTCTATGGGACGGACTATCATTCATTGATTTTACTCGTCTGCGATATTTACGCTCATTTTTTCAAGTTTCACCAATGCGAGATTTATTATAGTTTTAAAGAGACAAATAAGGTGTCGATGAATGTGTTAATGAGACACACATGCCTTGCGCATGTATTTTCTAAAATTATCGATTATGATAAGATAGGATAAGATTTACTTGAGAAGGAGAGTAATACTCCTATGAACTTTTCTACATTGTACTTTCACAAACTTTTCCAAAAATATATAAAAACATAAATGGAATAAATAATATTAAATCACTCAAGGGTGAAAAGTAAGAGAAAAGACTTCATGGAAGGAGACATGGTAAAGGCCAAGGGGTGAAAAAATTGGACCAACATTTACATGGGCGCATGACTAAAATAGCCAGAGATTTATTAGTCACATGTGTGGGCCAATTTCTTATTTGATTGACTGGTGCAGTAAGATTTTTGGGCCCTACTAGAAAGGCCCAAAGAAACTTGACGAAAAACAGAAATGTCTTGTTTTATGACCCGTATGTCTGGGCCTTCACTCAGATTAAGGCCCTGTGCGATTCAACTTATTCAACGGTGTTTTCAAATCAGATCAGATTTATCCAAATCAAATCAAATCAAATCAGTTTTATTCAAATCAAATCAAATCAGATCAGAATTATCCAAATAACAATTAATGAATGTAGTCTATTTCCAGTTATTAATTCTTCTAGTTGCAGTTAATTTATCAATTAATTCAGTTCAGATCAAATCAAATCAAATCAGATCAGTTCAATTCAAATCAGATCAGAAAAATGCAGTCCAATCGCACAGGGCCTAACTTATCAACTGATGGTGAAAAAAAAGCGTGGGTGGATATCGGCTAGTTTAGTTGGTAAGGTAGTCGGAAAGATGACATCCAATGACGAGTTTGAGATCTCGCTAGAAAGATTGTGATACAGGCCGCACAGCCGCACTCATAATGCTATCCATATTATTTCGGGATGAAATCTTCTCCATGGTGATGTTCTGTTGGGAGGGAACATGGTCTTTTTGAGACTGTGATGCTATCACAATTGGAGGGATGTGCGCGAAAATGGACGGGAGAACATGGTGACACTGTACAAATTCAGGAGCAATATCACTGTCAATGCACATATGGTGCTGAGCTTGTTGGTTATGTATCATTGTCTCCAACTAATTATACATGCCACTTCCAGCAATTCGACACGGTCCCATCTGAGCTTCTCAGGACACTTGAAGATTAAACAGTCATGGAAGGGAGAAATTTTCGCGATCTATTAAATTTTCGAAATGTACACTTTACATTATTTGATCAACACAAAATGCATTTCCTGACCTGCCAACATCTTTGATAACAGTTCTGCTTCCTACCAGAGAGCTGGAATCATTGGATCCCTCGAGATAACGATGCATCAGTATCGTACTTGATCAGTAGCTCAGGTGAAAACTGATCTGCATGCAATGTGATTCAGCACGAGGGGCGATCTAATGTGGGTTTTAATTTGTATGGTTTCAATGCCAGCCACCATCTTTAATCCTCAAAATGCGACACAATGCTGAATAAGATTGATGAGGATAGACATCGAAATAATCATGCGTGCTTGAAGAGTTTCATGCTGAGCCAGTGGAAATATACAGCAACAACGAGTACAGGGAGCAACAATGGCACCAAGAAGCAGTAATATCTGGATCGAAACACAAGTACATTAGATACTCCGACTACATTTCTAATAAGCTAATACTAAATACTGTCCATATTACCTGCACAACTACACATGACAGTAAAGTGGAGGGGAATAGGTAAAGGCTAAAGCAATACAACCAGAGGATGAATTCAGAAGCATTAACACAAGTTCAGAGTAGCATTGTCCCTTCACATTGTAGAACAGCAAAGTAGCTGTGAAGGCGTCAAACTGCGAGCATACGATGGACCAAAATCTTATCCAGTAGTACAATACAGTCATCAAGAGTTCAAGACAATCCATCTGCGAGGAGCTGATCAAGCTTTTAAGTCACTCATGCAGTATCATTATTTCGGGTTAAAGGTCTACAGTAGACTGACTACTGACTATACTTGCGAGATTGTAACGAGTGTAGCATCTCGTGTACTAATGTCAGCCATTGGTTCACATTACATCAACCAATTCTAATACTACACTGATGACAAGCCAATTACCGGGAACACAGAAACACTCAGATCCAGGCATCCAACACTTTATATCTCTTAAGCCAATGGTCTGTTTTGGGGCAACATTATGAGTGATTGAAGATTCCGAACAAAAACCTAAGGGAGATTTTTCAGTCAAGATGAAGAGAGTCTTTGCCTGATAGCTGCAGTTCCGAACTAACTAAAGCATTGACTTAAGTAGGTACACCGTACACACAACCATACTTCTGCTTGTTCAAGAGTCTGAATTCGGAAATACACCCCCCTATCCCAAACAAACGCATTAATCATTATAGTTGCTTTCAGAAAAGAATAATGACAAACAACAAGTCCCTCTCCAGCGATGGCAAAGGAAATGTACTTACTAATGAACTCAATAAAAGCCTAATGGGTTAACAGCAAAGTAAGGTTGATATGAGCAATTCCAAACAGAAAAACCACAATGAACATGAACAAATCTGGAGAACTCTTAAATATACTCCAGGAGTATGAGTTCCAACTACTGCTCATAGACATGAAAAGTATTGATAATGCTGGCCACTGGTAAATAAACACCGTACTAAAATAAGATTTAACTGCCGATGCTCAATACGTAGACCAGTGTCAGGATTCTAAAAGCATCACTTAACCACTTCCTCGAATCTAAGTAAACAAAACAAAACCTCATTATCATTCAGCAGTTGATGAACTACCAACACAATAAGTTGAGCAACAACCTAGGTATAATCCAGTGATTGCACAACTTGGAAGGTCCAAATGTACGAGGTGCCATACCCTTATTTAGCAGAAAATCGCTGCTAAAGCATGAATAAACTTGATCCTAGAAAGCCAATCATGCCAATGTATAAAAAAAATCTCATTTTTCCTGTGCCTTTTCATGACTAATCCACAACAAGAACTAACAACCTACGGACAATTTCTGTGTTCCAAATTACAACAGTCTAAGAGTGTTCGAATACACGAATCCTTACTCGGGTGGTGAATTTAACACTCCCCGGATTGAGTTTTACACTCCCCATTGTGAGTCACAAATCTAATGTTGGTACCATGCTACTCCTGTCAAATCCCGGGGAGTGTAAAAATCACTACCCTACTACTCCTGTTCAATCCCGAATCGGACTATACAAGTACAAGTTCCTGCCAATTTGCTATAACAAGATTCAAATTTTATCCCAGAGTAATTTTTGTGACTCAATCACCAGAAGTTGTAACATTACACAGTTCACAATTCACAATCAAACATACAGAAATCTTGCGTTACACGCGAAACATCAAAATCAGAAGTATAACCCCAAATCACAATTCAATCCTGAGCTCTAACTAGCTAATGAAATCAATCGTCAACAATAAGATACTACTTGCCAAAATCAATAGTATAGCTGGAAATAAATTAACAAAAAAGATTGAATCTTTAAATCAAAATCAAGGATAAAATGATAAAAACCAATACCTATCAGATTGTATAGCTGAGATTATGGGATTTTGTGAAGGAGGGAGAAGCTTGGAGATTACGGCAGCATAAAGAAAACACACAAAAGAAACGAACCCAAATGCCAGGAAAGTTAAACCCCATATACGCTGTGAAGCTGTGGAATTTCCCATTGAATTTCTGCGATTTTGATTTAATTTTCCGGATGTTTTTTTATTTGACAATTTGCCAGAATCCAGATGTTTTGTATAGAGGCTGAGAAGAGCAGGTTTGGCGCGGGTGTTATGGACTGATGGTTTTTCCACGGAGTTTTGGTGCAATTCTTGTCGCAATTTTTATGGTGAATGAATTTTAATAGACGTTTTCGTAGACACTTAGTTTATATATTCAACGTAAATGTGAGGTTTTGCATAGTATACTTTTTTTTTTTTTTTTTTTTTGACGGGAGGTTTTGCATATACTTAGACTCCCATTGTGTTAATTTTTTTTTTTTTTGAAATACCCGTTGTGTTATTTTATAGCTAGAGCTCTTTGAGGCACGAGTGACCGAGTGTTGTTGTTGTTTGTGTCAATAACGCGTTTTTCTTTTCTCTAATTTTTGACATGGAGGTAAAGACACATACAATTGCTCCCCTCACTTCATTGTAGGCGGCATGCGCAACATGGGGGAGTTTTCGACATATGCACTAACTTTCCATTTTCCTCTTTTCTCTCAAATCAACAAATAGAATGAGATAATATCTAGAATTTTGAACGACTAGATTTGAAATAGATATGACACAACTCTCAATCTAATAAAACCGACTAGATTAATTCAGCCCGCACCAACACTAAACCAAGATTGATGCATAGCATCAAACGTAACTAACCAATACACACGAACTCGCACAATATAAACGTGTATTTGTGAAGAGGAGTAATGTATCTTGAAGACAATTATACATGGATATATAAGACGGGACTTAAGAGCCGAAATACGAGTATCATTTAGGCTCTCATAGTAATCTCATCCTTATGGAGCTACCTTACCCAATACAGTATTCGTTAAGAAATTTACCCTACACATCGATAAACAACCATTACTTCACAAAAATATAGGGATACGAGAATTCGAACCGACGAGTCGCAACTTGTAAGTTGTAACTCATCTTATAGGCTTGACCCACGACACGACCTAAGCCCAGGTCCAATATCAAACAAGTATATTAGGTCACCTCGCCTTCTGAACAAAAGAAAAAAAAAATCTCTCGAAATCACCAGAAAGAGGAGAGAGAAACAAACGCAGCTTCTTTCACAAGTTATTCAGAGAGAGAGAGAGAGAGAAACAATGGCGGCACCAGACGTAGAAGCGGTAGACTTCGAGCCAGAGGAGGATGATCTCATGGAAGACGACGCCGGAGCCGCTGAAGCCGACGGCTCACCTCGCGCCGCTCACCCTCGCATCAGGTCAGCCATCACCGGCGCCGGCTCTTCCTCCGCCGGTGGTAGAAGGACTAAAGGCCGTGGATTCCGCCGTGAAGCCGAATTCGAGCGTCACAGCCGCTTGAGTACTCGCGACTACGAAACCATCGACTCCGACGGCGGCCTTGGCCCCGCTCATTGTTAGTTTCTCGATTTTCAATTAATCTTCTTCTTCAAGTTTTCGTTGTCAATTAATCTTCTCCTTGAAGTTTCTGTTGTTAAATTAGGTTTAGTTATTTATCTTTCCCCCCAATTTGTGGTAAATCGTTTATTTTAATTGACGGTAGAATTCGAAGATATGTTTGAAACTTTAATCGCTTTGTTCCCTTTGTCGTTGAGGTATATTGCGAAGCGTGTTCGTGGTTGAAGTTTGTGGTTTTCTCCCTCTTTTTGATTTTGGGCGTAATTGTTGATGTGTTAATTGAAGGCTAGGGCTTCCGATATCGAATTTCGATGATGGTTAGCATAGTTTTTGATTGGTCGAGGTAGTGTACTTATGGATTCAGGCCGTGATTGGTAGGTTGCTATGGTGTATTATAGTTTTCAATTGTTTTAATTGACGATAGAATTCGAAGATGTTTGAGGTATATTGCGAAGCGTGTTTGTGGTTGAAGTTTGGGGTTTTCTCCCTCTTTTGACTTCGGGCGTAATTGTTGATGCCTTAATTGAAGGCTAGGGTTTCCGATTTGAATTTCGATGATATGCTTTTGATAATTAGCATAGACGAGGTAGTGTACTTTTGGATTTAGGTCGTGATTGGTAGGTTGCTATGGTGTTTGTTTGTGCTCTTGTTTGTGTTTTGAGATCCTCGTTTTAGGAGATTTAAGCAGTCCTTGATATTGGGGCAGGGGAGAAAAGCCTTCGGAGCCGGTTAGTTTTGTGGTTGATTGAGGCTAATGCTTTGGTAGAGTGGAGTTTTGATATGACATTATGATTGATTCGTGATGGGGTTGTGATATATAGTAGTATACTTAGTCTTCATAATAAAACCTTATCATCCGTACCTAAGACTAGCAACTACAAAATTAAATTGGATCTGACGTACCTTTTGAATGGACCAAAGTCCAAGTGCTTGAGTCAGCTGTTGCCGACCACAGGATGACCACGTTCATCTACAATATCCATAGTCAATGCCTTGGGAAAGTTCAATTCAACAGCGGAATAAGGAGAGAGAAAGGGAGGTGGTCAAGTGGGTGGGTGGGTGAAAGTTGGTTATGGATCAACTCGAAAAGTTGTATTAGACTACACTATAGTAATGTTCTTTTATATCCGAGGCACCATTACTTATTTAGCTCCTTCACTCATAATGTATATAGCCCATCTTCTGATGTACCTTTGTTAAGAAAGAGAATGATGTGTTGGTAATTCGTCTAATTTGTCCTAAAGAGAGATAGTTGAGTAAGCACAAGCTTAATCTTCCAGGTGTTTTGTCCGTCACAGTTTCTCAATAGTTGTGGCTAAATTGTGAAAGCCCTATTCTACCTGATTGAGGACCTAACAGGGCGTCTGACAAATGAATCTGTTGATGTTTTCTCCACACTTACACTCTTAGATTTTTGTTCTTTTGTTGGTCAATATTTTCCTTGGAATGTCTTTAAAGTCATTTTTTCGTTAATGCCTGTAGATTTAGATATTTAGCTGGTTGTTTGGCATTCTAGAATATTTCTAGGTGTAGTTTGGGGGCTTCAGAATTGATGGGGTCATGATTGCATCAATCATCTCACTTTGTTTTCTGTGTTTTAAATAATCTCTATGGAGTAGCTACTGATGATTTGACGTACTGCAGCAATTGAAGGATGGATTGTACTCGTCACAGGAGTGCATGAAGAAGCACAAGATGATGATATCCACAATGCCTTTGGGGAGTATGGCCCACTGAAGAGTGTGCATTTGAATTTGGATCGTCGTACTGGATTTGTGAAGGTAAGAACATACATTTTCACCATTTACTGGTCTACGGGGCACTCTTGCTAGTGGTTCCTCTTATATTGCGTTCCACTTGTCTAAGTGCTGAGGAGTAATTTGACGTGGTTATAGACATATCTCATTTGTCATAGGCTGTGGACATCGATACTTTTAGAGTATATGACTCTAATTGAATCTTTTCCTCCTTTTTCTGTGGGTTGTTAGTCATAGGCTGTGGACATTGGTACTAAAGTATGACTTTAAGTGAATCTTTTCCTTCTTTTTCTGTGAGTTGTTATCCATCTGGGCTGTCTTATCTGAGCCTCTAAACCAGTTGGAAGCTGCACGGATAATCGCATTCGGATAATTTGTCGTGTGCTTTTGAGATCTGATGAGTTTTTGAAGTGGTTTGTGACTTTGTGTTGGTTTGCTGTGGGATCTAATATAAGTGATTCTTGAACGTGCTTTTGTCTGTCACTGTTTCACTGTCGATGGAAAGGAATGAAAATTTTGGTGATGTTGACTAGATGGCTAGTTCTCGTGGAATATAATTACGACCTGCAGAATCATTGATTGTACAAACTTCATTTATTTATTAAATTAAATTGGTTGCATGATAGCGTGAGTCTTAGTTTAAAAAAGCGTAGGCGCAAGGCGCACTGAGGCGCAACTGCCATCGCCTCAGAAGCTTGAGGCGCACGCGAGGCGCACATCTGTGCAATTTCCAATTTCTTTCTCTTGTAACCTTATTTCTACACTTCCCTTTGCCCCTTAATCCCTTGTTTATACTTTTTTACCCTTTGTCCCTTATTAAATACCAAAAAAGGGGTTATTTTTTTCAAAATATGGTTTCGTAAAATATAATTTTGTTCGCTAAATGAGTGTGCCTCGTGTGCATGAGGCGTGCGCCTTTGCCTCACGCCTCGCGCCTCATCGCAACGGCCTTCCTGCGCCTCGGTGCGCCTCGCGCCTCCTTAAACTAAGGCGTGAGTGTGGTACAGGATTGTTGATATCAGAACTGTGATGATGCTAAACAAAAGCCTTGATGTTAAAGTCTTTGTGCTGGTGGTAGTGTACGTTATGCTGTTTAAATCTGCAATTGGAGGCACATGACTAGTAAACGTGGACGCTCTGCTATAGCTTTTTGTCTTTGTCTCTGATGACTGTGATGAGTGATGTTACTTGATCATTATATCTAAGTTTGTCTAATCATTATTAGCCTGGGTCCCGAAAGATTGAAGTGTATTTACCAATACATGAGGAAACATGGTAATATTATACAAACATTTGCTGGCTATAGTAGAGTGTTATCTTCTCTTTTTTTAATAGTTATAAAGTTGGGTGAGTGACACCTATTGAATAGTTGTTAACGGCTTCACTTGCTCGTGCTTTGTTAATATGGTCCTTCATCATATTGGTACCCTGTGGTGGTTCCTTCTGTAGGAATATGAAATACTCTAATAATCGATATCTCATTATTGAAGAGGCAAGCCTCAATATATAGTACAATAGGA
>JBBYHQ010016208.1:0-10465 GCA_038382645.1 Spergularia azorica | reverse complement strand
TCCCTAAACTAAAACCGATTCTTAGAACAAAGAGGTAAAACGCCCCGTGCAAGTTTGCACGGGTCAAAGAACTAGTATAAGATAACATATGGGATACGGAGTATATTTTTTAAGAGATTCTACATTAATATGTTTGAAATTGCCCAATCTAATATGACCCAATTTGCATTGACCCTACCCAAAACCCAAATTTGATACACCCGAACAAGACCGGACGCAAATCGAACCCAAATTAACTCAAAATATATGATTCAAAAGGTAATGTGATCCGTACCCAACCTAAATAACGCGTTTGCCAAGTCTAAATCATCCCACAAGGGTGTAATGGTGTATAGGGGATTAGGGGGTAAAGCCTACCCTTGTCATTTTTGGACAAGAGTCGGCTTCCAAAACTTGAACTCGTAACCTACCGATAGCAAAGCATCGCCTTAACCGGTGTGCCGAGGCTCCCCTCCAATAGTAAAAATTTGGGTAATTCTCAAATGTAAAAAGTGAAAATGGGTATCCAAAATCTATCCATGTTTTATCCATGAACATGATCTTGGAAGCTCATAATAACACACTTACTCCAACCACTATCAGTTTTTGCTGAGGCTCTTCTCTCAGCCTCTCAATCCCACCAAAAATTTACTGCAAAATTTCCTGAGAATTACCCAGCAGAGTAACAATGATCACAACATCAATTTCCGACAGAAATTTGCAAGTGAACCCAGTAATGGTGAATTCTCTGTCCTCAGCAACAGCGAAAGCTTCTTCTACAATCCTTGTTGCTTCCTTATCTCCTCCAAAGTTCAGAACTTTCAGTTCTTCTCATGCTCTTTTGAAGCTTCACCGTTATGTATGTGGTTTCCTTCTTTATGTCTTTCATCATTTCCAATGTTCAATTTTTTTTTATTTGATAGTGTTGGAATTAGTGGAAAGTTCAATTCTTTATCTTGTTGCATACTAATTCTTGTGTGAGACGGTCTTATCTTGTTATCATGGGCGAAGTTAGGATTTGAAATCGAGGGTTGCGTAATTAAGACTCAAAGAGTTTATTTAAATGACCCAATTGGGGTTGTGGTTGGAATACCTTTTAACTAGGTAACTGCGCCCTTGCTTGTTAGACAAAAGGTTGAGTGATATTTACATTTCCTAGATTGATTTTTGTACTCTTTTGGAGCACACATTTGCCAATATTTGACTTAATTAGGAAGTGGAATGAAAAAATCAATTTGGTGTGTGTAAAAATCGAGAACCATTCACCAGAGTAGCCAATTATACTTACTTGATGTTTCAATAGGGGTAAGACTTGAGTACATCCAACCGCCTTATGGCGGTAGCCTTTAATGCTCTGGGGTAATGATGATGATGATGATGTTGTTGTTGTTGTTGTAATGGCATAAGAGTTAACAATCACTTTATAGTTCATATGTCTTGTTTAGTGTTTTTCATTGCTGGAAATTAGCTGATGATGGCACAGAGTAAAGAAATTAGGCCTGTACTGAAAAGTTTGGCTAAGAGAAAATGATTACATTGCGTCAAGCTTAGGAGAGTTGGAAGGAAGTTGAGACGCAAATCGTGATTGTGGGAGTGAACTTTCAATTCATAAAGTAGTTTGTGTAACGATCACGCCTGTACAAAGTTTAGTACAAAGCCCACATACCACAGGATGAAAAATGGGTCGGAGCTGCAAAAGATTATCAATCACCTCTTAAGGATTATCAATAGTTGCAACACTAAGGTAAGGTGGAGGGCTTGAGCAAACACTACTGAGTACTCACTGAAATTTTGTGGATGACGGTATGAGTGGGGAAGAATTAAAAAACTCCTCTCATCTTCTGTCCGAGACCAATGACATAATAACTTGTTGATCATTTATGGTTCCGAAAGTATGTGACTATGTGAGGGTTGCTTTTTAATGCCGTGGTGTTACTTTCTCTGCGTTAGTTTGCTGTTTATGATGACTGACATTTTGTGGATGACGGTATGAGTATTAATATGCCGGCAAAGAAAGGTTTAGTAAAGGGACTGATGCTTTTGGGAGAGATGGAGATGATTGAAATTTGAAACCTAATGTGTGAAGGTTGGGTAGAATATTGATTCACTGATAGTTTGTGTAATGTTTGGGTACAAATTTAAAAGTACCTGATTTAGGAATTGCGAATAGTAACAGCCACTCTCAAAGATTGATATTAGCTCAAATTTCAGTATAGATGAGAGGAACTGTGCGTACACGCTCCTGAGATTGATAAAGATTTCTATAAGAGTTTGTCTCGCTCAAACAGTGCTAAACCTAAAATGGTAGGAGGATTCTTTGAGAAGTTCTCTCTATCTACCTCTTATTCTAGGCCAATGCATAATGACTTGTTCCAAGAAGTCATTGCCAACATCTAGGGAGTAAAGAGCTCTGTATGGTTCCGAAACTTTGTGAGATGTTGTTCACTGAAATATGAAACCAGGTGGTCTTGTCAACATCTATGGAATAAAGAGCTCTGAATAAATGGTGAACAGCTTAGCTTACAGCGCAGCGTGTTCGCCACCACACTGGCTGGCTAGTGCATATGACTAAGATATTGCTCTGTGTCTTGGGCCCACTAGAACTCCTTGCTAAATGATGATGTGGTTGCTATTTATAAGTTAACCTGTTGAATCGGAGGTTGGAAGTCAAAATTCATCGGGATTACTAGTGTAGTTGTATCCCTTTAAACCCAAACATGCTTTTTTTACCTTTCTTTCAAAACATAGTTCTCCTATATTTTCTCTGCTTTCAAGATTTTGACATTGCCAAATTTGAACCTTCCGTTGTGCCTAGAACGAAGTTTGTAACTTTGTATTGCTTGTACAAAACAGTTTCGACTATCTGCTTTTGCATGTTGTAAACTTGTAATGATTCCTTAATGTTTCAGTGTTGTGCATGCGGTTTCTAATTTCCTTACTTTGTGGATGAAGGCAGAATTTTGGAAGGATGTTGACATTACGACCAATTGTATTATTAGATCGGCATGGTAAGCCCTTTACTTTCTTGTATATAATCTCACACTCTGATGGGTGTTGTCACAGTCTGATTTGCCAACTTTTGATACATGTATAATGTATTTCGACCTGGTACTCTACACTTCCTTCAGTAAGCTTGAAGTTTTAGTTGATCATATCTCATGTTGGATTACAACAAACTCTTTGGCATACCGTTACACCGTCAACCTTTGATTATTCTATGGATAAGTTATCAATGCCTCTGTTTCATCTGTTAATAAATTTAGTTGGACTGCAATGATTATTTGGTTGAGGCGTTTAGTGGATGAACTCATGCACATCAGTGTCCGTGAGCATTCAACATACTTCTTTTCTTTGGTGGTTGGGTGGTTGTTAAAAATCCATTTCTGTCTTAAAAGTTCAACAAATCGACATGTATACATTTGGTCTTGGAATCGATTATGCCATTGCCTAACCTACTTTAGGGTAACACCACAGCCCCATGTCTGTGTTGCATTTCACTTGTAGTTTCGTTCTTCCCTGACTAAAAATAGTTCTCCTGGTTTTTTTTTTTTTTTTTTTTTGTGAATTTAATGTTTTTCTGAAAAATCTTCAGTAGTGAACTAGAAATTGCCATAATATCTATTTGTAATGTTGCAGTAGTAGGATAAAAAGTTCACTGATAATATTAACACTGCTAGTTTCTAAATTGTTCTTGAAGTTTACTCTGTAACTTTGTAGAAGATCGATGACACTTACACTATGTAGAACTAGTGTGGCAATTTTGTGGCAATTTTAGCTGTGTTAAGATAGTGGCATGCCGTTAATTTCAGGAGAGACTTATTATACCTTGATCCCCTTCATCAATCATCAAACACTTAAGATTCATTTCATCTATTGCAGAACTCTCCAAGAAATATATCTCTGGGATAGATATCCAAAATGTGAAGTCATTGGGGGGTACTGCTGCCTTTTCATCTGCTATGATCTCTTGGCTGTCTGCTTCACAAGCGGCTTATGCTAGTACCGAATTCAAAATAAATCCAGTGTACGAGGTTGGGGAGTTGTTTGAATTGGGCATTCAGTTGTCTTATGTGCTTTTGCTATTGGCTTTGCTTGGAGTTGGAACCTTTTTTGTCCTCCGGCAGGTGCTTGTTCGAAGAGAACTTGACCTTTCTGCAAAAGAACTACAGGTAATCCTTAGTCATAATCAAACACAAGCATATCAGACAGCAAAGAGTAAAAAAGATATGTTATTGTATGCTTCATGAACTAGAATAATTCTCGTGTCTGATGTTAAGCTAATTTAGTTGTGTCAATACGATTTCAGGAGCAAGTAAGGAGTGGTGATGCTGATGCAACTGAGTTGTTTGAACTTGGTGCCGTGATGCTTAGAAGGAAGTATTATCCCGCTGCAACTAAATACTTGCTTCAGGCAATTGACAAGTGGAATGGAGACGACCAGGATCTTGCTCAGGTTTGATAGCATTGCTTTCTTCAGTCATAGTACAACAACTTTAGTTCTTTATTTTTTTTGGTAAAAATGAATTTATATTAAAATGAGGACCAAAAATACAAGTGGGAAAATAACCCACAGCGTAGCAATTACAAATGAGAACTCATCTAGAGGTGGGACAGTATGTTCTCCAATCTGCATGAATTTCTCTGTAGCCAAATGCTATAATTCAGGTCTCAGACACTAGAGAGTATTACTTGTTTCTGGAATTTTGTTTTCGCTCTCCTCTGACAGCACCACTTAATGGTGTCCTGATATGGGATCCTCATTCCTAAGCCTTTTCTCAAGTTCCTGAAGCCACCTCAAACTTTAGTGCTTTGATTGATATAACTTAAGCATTGCTTTAACAAATGTCTTTTCTGAATGCATGTAAATGTCATGAGAAGATAATGTCTGGTAAGCGTCTCATGATGTATGTGTGACTACTATCAGGTTTACAATGCGCTGGGTGTAAGCTATGTACGTGATGGAAAGCTCGAAAAGGGTATCAGCCAGTTTGAAAATGCTGTGAAGCTTCAACCAGGGTATGTCACGGCCTGGAACAACCTTGGTGATGCATATGAAGAGAAAAAAGATCTCAAATCTGCTCTCAAGGCATTTGAGGAAGTGCTACTGTTCGACCCCAACAATAGGGTAGCACGTCCTCGGGTTGATTCATTGAGGGACCGTGTTAACATGTACAAAGGCGTTCCTGACTCTCCTGTCAAATCCAAGGAGAGGTGATAGTTTCCAATGTTTCTTACTCGACGACATGCATGGAAACTAACCTGAATTTTGACATGGTAAGTATATGAGAACTGGCTTTTATGAGCTTTGTCGCTGAAATTCACTGGTTCACTTATCAGAGCTATTACTGTGTTCACAGTCATATATGCATCTACTGCCTGGTTTGCGCATCTTCATACTCCATGCACTCCGGTAGTGTTTGATAGATGCGGGAATAGGAGCAAGAAAACACCATCATAGATGGAGGTGATAGTGAGAGTTTAAATGTGTAATATTGAAGGAGACGCACTGATGAAATATATTCACAGTATTTCATATATGATTTCTTTCTACATATGGATGGAATAGATGAACACAAATAAAAATATGTCTCGATGTAACAAAAGAAAACGTAGATATGCCTAGACAGAAGATGTACATCATAGTATCAGTTTTCGTACAACCAGGTGTTACATTCATTACAGACACTCTTTAGACTCTACTCTCCGATGAACAGATGAACCATCTTAACGGGTGTGCTCTACTGATCACTTTTATCGACTTTCATGGTATCAAGGTATGACTTAGCGTCAAGAACACGAGCAAACAAACCCTTCCAGTAATCGACCATGGTGATTCTTCTAAACTCCTGAGGAGTTTCAGGGGTAATTAACTCAGGGATAGGGCCAATCTCCTTAGTAAGTGATGGTGAGAAGAATGCTGCAACTGATACCCTCTCCTTTGCCGAATTTACAACCGCATGGTGCATTATGCTTCTGTATATCCCATTGCTCAATATCTGCGTTGTATTGTGCACAAAGCTTCAGCTTTTACATTCCTTTTTTTTGACAATGAGCTATTACGGAGTACATTCCTTTGCCAATAAGAAATATGACAAAACTCTATTAACATACCAAGAACAACAATAACATTAGCGCAGTGCTTTAAACCATCCAACCATAGGCGGGGTAAGGGGGGATCGGGTGTACATAACCCTTACACCCTTACCCCTATCTTGAAAACATATACAGAGAGGCTGTTATGTCGGTAATTGCGTGGTAAAGTCATTAAAGGTGGTACCCTAGATCAACATTGATACATATTTCTCTGTGTCATATTATCTAACACCGATATGGCGTCGAGAACTGACACGATACTACGATATATGGTAGAAATGGTTGTACTCTCTCCATTTTATTAGGTTCTTTGCATTGTGTTAAAATTCCTCTCACAGATTCAAACCAAATGCAAAGAACCTAATGAAATGGAGGGAGTACTACCTAGAGTGAATATCAGGTCGAGCAATAAGTTTAAACCAAATGTATGGAGAAAGAAATAGTTTACCTCTAAAATATCCCCAATATTGATGACAAAGGCATTGGGCTTGGGTTTGATAGGAACCCATTTGTCATTTTTCATAATTTGGAGGCCATCCATATCATTAAGTTGAAGGAGAATTGTGAGTCCAACTCCATCTGAATGCGGTGTTAATCCGATAACCTTCTCAGGCTCTGGACATGCTGGATAGTAGTTCATCCTCAGCATCTGATTTCCCTCTCCAAATACATTTCTCATGCTATCGATTCCTAGAGCTCTCGCCATGCATTCGAGAACTTCAATCGCTAGTTTTCTCGTCGCCACAGAGTATTCTTCTAGTGTCTCTCTGCACGGTTATATACATTAGACCTCTAGCGGCATTTTTTGCAACATTTGAACTAATTACGTACTCCATCAAGTTCTTATCGTTTGATCTGAGTACGTAGAGAGAAATGCAAACTAGACATAAAGAATCGAAAGAAATAGAGAAAAAAGGCGAAACCTGTACGGAGAAGGAAGCATAGGAATTAAGTGAGGTTTACGTTCATGCACGGGAAAGGTGATCACGTAGAAGATATCATCCCAATCAAGCTTTTGTTCCTCTGATACCACAAAAGCCTGCCCAAATCCCTCCATTTCGTCTGACCTCTGCCAATACTTTTTCTTTTCTTCAATTGGAAGATTAAAGAAATCTTGGGTCTCTGATTTGAATTTCTCCACTAGTGATGAGTTCACTCCATGGTTTACCAGCTGTTCATTATCGATTTCAACTTTTTATGTTAGTAGAATGAAAGTCTTGTATGAGATCGACTAGTCAGGGTTTTAATAGAACACATAGTGTCACACGGTCCTATAGAAGGTAATAATTCCAATTCACACAAAATGAAACTTTATATAGGGTCGCGTGACACTACGTAAATATTAGAAAACGCGGTACAAATGATTTCAGGTAAAATTATTACCTGGAAAAAGCCCCAGTCTCGGCATGCTGAATGCAACTTATTAAGATCTTCAACATCCCCTCTTATCAAACCCTCCATGTCAATAATAGGCACTTCAAGTTGTAGGTCACTATAACCATCTAATAACTTGTTGTGTTCTACTAGTAGTACTGGAGGGTCTTGATCAGAGCGATCATATCTGTGTGGAACGGTCACCAATTTACGATCTTTGGCTATCTCTTGAACACTGGGTACCAAAAGGGAGCTCCCTCGTATTGTTGCTTCCATCACACAATCTCTAGATCCTCAAGTTAAAGAATGGAGAGAGTAAGAGTGTAACAGTGCAGCATAGATTGTGAGTTTATTTTGGTTTCCTCTTGTATATCGTGGAATTCGTCCAACATATATAGATATGACTTCGTTAACTTGTCGTTCATACAACACAATCTTACATTTTAAACTTTATAGATAAGGACACCGATAAAGGGTACACGTAAAGCCAAAAATAGTTTATCTCAATGTTTTCTTGGCATCACTGGATAAATCTATACAAATTCCAGTGGCCCACTGGCCTCACTACCATCACGAGATCTATAGTAAAATCTTGGTTACTACACCCGACTCCACAGATACAGCACCAGTCGAGTCAAGATTATCTAGCGAGTTGCCCTCAACATCTTGCCTACTTTAGGGCCCAAGAGAACAAGGCTTGTCAGAGTCGCCGTGGGCCAATATCGGCCCCCTCGTGGAAGATTAGCTCACAAGTTGGTGGGGTTCCATCCTAAAACCAATTGGCAATAGGAGGAGTAACCCACCACCTTATAAACTAGTCTCCATTCTTCTATTTCTCCAATGTGGGATAATATCTCACAGCTCACATGTGGGTCGTTGTCACTCCAACATCCCCCCCCCCACATGTGAGCCCCTTTAATCCGTCTCTCTCAAATTCGTCAAACTCCCTTGCCCTGGTCAAGTTAATTTCGAAAAGCCCCTACTTGGGGTCACACCTAATTCAAATTCGTCGGCTCCCAAACTGCGTAGATCCATTGACCAGATCGTCGGACCCAAGACCAATCTTGGGCTCTGATACCATGTCAGAGTCGCCGTGGGCCAATATCAGCCCCCTCGTGGAAGACTAGCTCACAAGTTGGTGGGGTTCCATCCTAAAACCAATTGGCAATAGGAGAAGTAACCCACCACCTTATAAACTAGTCTCCAGTCTTCTATTTCTCCAATGTGGGATAATATCTCACAGCTCACATGCATGTCGTTGTCACTCCAACAAGGCTCAGCTTATTCCTACATGGTGGAACAACACTTTTTCCTTGATATCAGTTCAATCTTAGTTCTTACACCTCAACTAAGATTTGAACTCATAACCTGTAATTTGGTGGAATAACACCCCAACTATTAGACCGAGCCTTTATAATAATGCATGCTAATACTAAACACGGAGTACTAGTACTAGTATTTGATAGATGTGAAATGGCACATATGGAATTTTAATCTTGACCATGCATTAGAGGGTAAAGATTTCACTAGAATGGAGAGATTAACTATCATCTAGGTCAAACATTAAAAAGTTAGAAAAAAAAGCTACATCGAATGTAATGAGTATCCTCCATCCCATTTTGTGTCTCACACCCTATACCCCTCCAATCACAAGTTTGGAAATTCATATTATGACCTTAAGAAAGTTATTTTAATTTTTATATTTAATAAAGTCCTAAGATCTGGTTGAAAGGGTATAGAGACTTAGAGAGTGGTACGCAAAATGGGAAGGAGGATCTCATTACATCGAATTGAACACGCCCTTAATATTGACAGTTTTGACTTTTTAGCGGTAACGTTACGCACTTTACCGCCTACCCATACAGTAAATATTGATAGTGCAAGTAACTTTTATTAGTGCGTGGGTGGTTATCTTGAATTCTTGATCACATGGTTTTAAATAGAACAATAGGAAGCTTGTACTTCATCAAAATTTTGTGAATTCTTCCTAAAAAGACAGCAAGTCATCAACCATAACTTCATACAAGGTTAAACTTGTGTACAGTTTAGGATTAAAATTGGCCTACTAATTCGGGAAGCAACTTACTAGGAAATTGTCCTTGTTTCGAATCCTCATATGTACTGTCCACACCCTCGTAACATTTGCACGACTACATCTATGTACGAAAGAAATAAACAAAAAAACTTGTGTAGAGTTGGGTACTATGTGATAACGCTCTACATGCCGTTTGTTTTGTGGGATAAGAGGATGAATGGGGATTTCTTATCCCACATTTTGAATTCCTAAGGGGGCAGATATTTGGCTAAGTGAAAGATCAGAAACTCTAAAAGTGTTTACGGCACAACAAGTGAATTTGGCACAAGTAGTATTTTCCGGTTCAAGTAAGTAGTAATAGAATCTGAATCCCTTAAGCTGATCCAAGCGCTTAAGGGGGAGAAGTTCGAGTCTAGTTATTTTGGTTTAATAGTTCTAGATGCATGTGTTTTCTTTTTGTCTCGTAAGTTCAGGTCTATTTCTTTTAGTCATATCTGTCGTAGTGGTAACAGGGCAGTTCATACGGCCGCCCATTTAGGTCCAGTGAACTATTCATCTCGTGTCTGGGTCGATAGTGGTCCGCCTTCTGTACTTGATTTAACGGCTGCGAATTTCGTGACTGCAGTTACGTAATACTCCGTATAATTTTAGCAGGGTTCTCCCTCAAAAAGAAAAAAGCTTTTGTGTGCCATTACTATCAATACACCACTAATTTTTCTAGCACACTAATTATTAACCACAAATTTTAGCTGATTAATAATATTGTGTTTTTTTAGCTGGATCCAGCGGTTAAAACTTGTCGTCGTTGTATATTTGTTAGATAACCAACTGAGTCAAAAGTCTAGACTGATGGTTAGGGCACCCACAATGGTCTTATACTTCAACACGCCCCCTCACGCAAAGGCCTACTTGGGCTTGAAGCGTGGGTAATTCACTGGCCCACGAACACAACACTTAAACTGAGCTCCTTTTTATTAAGGCTCC
>JBBYHQ010016187.1:0-10467 GCA_038382645.1 Spergularia azorica | reverse complement strand
TCCAAAAACTAACACCGTTAAGAAATATGGGGGGTTAGGGGCACCACGTGCCTATAGGTGCATAGTTCGGGGGCACCACGATGTACAAGTTTCAAACATAGGGGCACCACGAGCATTTTGACATAGTTCGGGGGCACCACGAGAATTTGCAGTTTATTAATCCATGCTCTTCATGCCTTTGGTTTTGATTTGTTTGAGTGGTCACTATACAAATTAGGATTAAAAGGAGGGGAATTTGGTAGCGGTTGCTCAAATTCCCCATAAAAAAGGATTAATTAGTGAAAACCGAGATTATCTATGAATTGGTATAATTAGAGAGGAGTAAAATTACTATATTAGGGTGTTAGATGAGATTATCACCGAGGGTCGCCTTAGTAATATTGATAAATCGTTTATTTCTTGTTTAATCGACTTCCAAACCCAAAACCCCTCATATATTGTTCTTATTTCTTTTATTTCTATTTTTCCACACTAGAATTGCATATTAGGACTTCCTTCTTCCTTGTGGATACTATACCCACTTACCCTTCCTAATTTAGTAGGAATAGTGGTAATTTGACTAATAATAACGACTTATTAGCTTGTCAATAGGTAATAAATTCGTTTCCGGCAACCCTTTTTTCGACAAGATCGATTGTAGACGACACATTTACCTTGAGTGTTGTTCATCCACGAAAAATTCATCCCATAATCGCACAAAAAAAAAATCACAATTTCGGCTAGAAAATAATCTAAAAGAGATTACCTATTATCTGTAATTTATTTCTGGGTAAACGAGAGATTTAAGTATATCATGTATACACTAATTCACCACAGAGGTCGATTTTAAAGCAAAGTTTACATGAAAAAATGGCCAATATTGGGGTTGATAATTTTCACAAGTTCGTTGGTTGTGCGAATCAAGAAGATAAATATTTGAGGTATGGCAATGGAAGATGAGGAGAGAGAAGAAGCCGTGGAATAAGAAAATGGAAGGTGGGATTTTGCAGAGAACAATAAAGAGAAGAGAGGAAAGAGAAAAACAGTCAAGAGTGAGGGGAGAGAACAGGACTCAGAGAGAGGTATATGAAAAGGGTCATTATGGTAAGTCAATTAGTTGGTGCACTATTGCTCTTCACTCGCGTGTCATACATGCACAATAGTGTGATGTTCCCAAACCTATCTTACTAATTCCAAAGCTGCAGTCTCGGTCCAAGCCGAAACGAATTTTTTTGAGCAGCAAACTTTCACTCCCTTCCCGGCCAAACAACCAAATAGGTAAAAAAATGTTGAGGACAATTGCCAAATTGGTAAGAAAAAAAAAATCACTACGATGACAAATTGGTAAAAAAAAAAGTGAGACTTTACCCCAAATTGGCCAAAAATGTTGGATTCTCCGGTAACATGTTGCATCATCTCTAATATTTTCATTTATATTATTTAATAGCTTTAAAAATGCAAAACAAAGTTCAAAGAAAAAAAAAACAATTCAAAGTGGTATGTTCATCATTTTGTGTATAAATTTCTTGTTAGCTTGAAAAAAAAGAGGAACAATCTTCGGTTAATTCCATTGATTTAAATTTATACCTTTTAATTATTTTACTCATTGGATGCTAAAGTTTTGGCTTACAAAAATGGTAGTCGTAAAGTTATTAAACATTTCTCATTTAGAATTTCTTGTAGTGGTATAGAATCCTACTATTTTCAACCTAGTGAATTTTTTTGCGTTTCTAAGCTATGTGAGAAAAAATTTCAAAGTGATAAACTATTGAACGAGGAAGATTGTACACTGTTTATGTCAAGCTAACATGAAAATATTTATAAACCAATAAATACATTTTTAATTTGTTTATTTTTAATTTTGTATTATTAGAGTTAAAGATGAGATTAAATGATGAGAAAACTAATAATAATAATGATGGTAATCATATAAATCACAACTAATAATCTTTGCGCGATTATTTCGCGGACCTTCGGTTTGGTGTGGGCGTGTCTGGGGGTGGTGAGGCGATCTTACATGCTGTTAACCGCTTGGTTGAGGGTCGTGGAGATGAGGTGGGTCTTTCGATGTTATTGGTAGACTTTCAGAATGCCTTTAATATGGTGGATCGCACCGCTATGCTTCAGGAGGTTCATATTTGCTGCCCCGCTCTCGCTTGTTGGGTGGAGTTATGTTACTCTAACCCTGCTCGATTATATTATAGAGAACACACTCTTTTGTTGTGTCATGGGGTGCAGCAGGGTGACCCCCTAGGCCCGTGCTTTTTGCTCTAGTGTTGCACCCTTTGGCGTGTAAGATTAGAGACTCCTTTGACTTGTGTTTGCAGGCTTGGTATTTGGATGATGGCACTGTCGTCGGTGATACCATGGTTGTGGGTCAGGTCTTGGAGCTGATTCAGGCAGAGGGTCCTCGTTTGGGTCTTCACTTAATGTTGATAAAACTGAGGTTTTTTGGCCTACAGAGGATCCGAGGAGCCGGCTTGTTGGTGTCTTTTCTCCTAATATTGCTAGGCCTCTCCTCGAGGTCAAGTTATTAGGTGGGCCTGTCAGTGTCGATTTTGAGTTTTGTAATTCTATGGTTTTGCAGAGGGTGGCTAAGACCATTGAGCTCATGGACGCGGTTGCTAAGCTTAACGATCCTCGGAGCGAGTTGTTGCTTGTTCGGGCTTGTACTGGGGTCTCTAAGCTATATTTTGCCCTGCGTACTTGTGCGCCGCGTATTTTTGAGTCGGCCCGGCTAGCTTTTGATGCGGCCTTACGCTCTAAATCGTCGTTGGTTCTGGTCCGGGTTTTGGTGACTGGAAGTGGAGGCTCGCTACCTTGCCTTTTTCGCTCGGAGGGCTTGATGTTTATACGGCAGGGGATGCTGCCAATTATGTTTTTTTATCGTCGCGACTTCAGTCTGCTGACCTGAAGTCTAACGTTTTTCGTCATAGTGGTGTCATCTCTTTGGGGTTTGCGTTTGCTGATGCTGGTGGTGTTTTTAATCGACTTTAGAGGTTGATATCTTGGGTAATTCTGGTGGGATCACTGCCCCCAGACTTATGAAAAGATTGGCAGATATGTATTCCGCTCGGGTCGCTAGGGATGCCGCTTCTATTTATTACTTGACACCGCGTCAGTTGGCTTTGTGGAGTTCTCAGCAGGGTGCGCATAGTTCTGATTATGGTGGTCCCTATTTCTGGGTTGAGTCAGACTACGAATGGTCGCACTAATCGTTGCGTGCTTTGCTACCGTTTGGGGGTGCCTTTATTCAGCATGGATCACTCGTGCTCTACTTGCTCGCGGGTCTTTGTGGGTGATATATTCGGAGATCATGTTGTTTCGTGTACAGGATTGGTTGGCGTTAAGCATCGGCTTAATGTTGTTCGTGACACGCTGGTTGACATCTGTTATCGGTCAGGGATCTCAGCTTGAAATGAGGCTGACATTGGTATGATTGGTGCTGATGACCGACATTTTCGCCCAGTAGACATACTGCTTTATTCTTGGGATAGAGGGCGCGACGTTTACGTCGACTTGACTGGGTCGTCGCCCTTGACTCAGACGGGATTGATCGATTTCGAACTAGGTAAGGTGGTGCGGGAAGCGGCCGATAGTAAGCGTGCTAAGTATGAGGCTAGGTGCGCTGCTTTGGGCTATGGCTTCCTTCCCTTCTCTTTCTCCTCTTTGGGGGAGTTGGAGCCCACAGTTGTTGCTCTGCTAAAACGGATCCAGCAGTTCTCCAGGACGCAGGATATCGGTGCGCAGGCTGCAGCTCATATCTTTACTAGGGTTGGTTTTTTCATAGCAAAGGGTGTGGGGGCTCAGATAGTATCTCGGCTTCCCTCCAACTTCTTGTAAATTATTATTGATTTTTAGTGATTTATGTATTATGTTCCGTTCGGTAAAAAAAAAAATATGTATATAAACACTATTACCGGGACAATTTCCTGGAGAAACCAACATTTTTTGCCAATTTGGTGTAAAGTCGTATTTTTTTCACCAATTTGTCACCGTAGTGATTTTCTTTTACCAATTTGGCAATTGCCCAGAACGTTTTTACCAATTTGGTAATTTGCCCTCCCCCCCCACCCACCCTTTCCTCTTTTTATATAGGTACTAGATTAGGTGCCCATGCACTGCACGGGCCAAATCTTCTAATGGTAAAAACTTGATTACTACCCGGGCTACGCCCGAAACAAATTTTATCATTTTATTTCTTTGTGAACAAATAATTTAAACTCTCATTTTTAATATAGATTATGTGATTTTAATTCAAATAAGTAATAAGGAAGGTTCAAAGTAATAAGTTAAAGATGAAGTCAATTGATAGTGTTAACCCATTTAAATAAAGTATTTTTCAAGTGAAAATTAAATAGACATGCCACGCGGCATGACAGATGGGCTTTTAATATATGTATAAGATATCTTCTATTCATCAATGTTAGATACTCCCACCATTTTATTATTTATTTACGTATTACTTTTTTTGTAATTTCATTCAATTCTTTACGTTTTTATTTAGGGACAAATGAACCCATTTGAATGAAGTACTTTATAGCCACCGAAGTGAAGAGGGCGAGATCTAAAAAATACCAGAGTCGTTCTTGGTACTAAAACACCAAAGTTGAAAAACTTGTTTTCATAACACACTTTAAACTATTTGGGTATTTATTAAACACCAAAACAAATAACAAAATAATAATAATTTAATAAAATATATTTTACTTCCTGAACTTAAAGAAATACGAGGCTCGTTTCACAATAGGTAAGATATAAATCAAGTTCATTTAACTAAAAAATATCCAGTTCACATAATTGATCAAATGTCAAAAAACATCATAGCCTAACCCCTTCACCATTCCCTCAATTTTCGAAAGTGTAACATAATCATTCATACACTTACACTTCACTTCCACCTTACTGGGTTCATATGTAATAGATGGTTGATATGTAAATACCCTTCCATGATGAATGTAAGAGGTAAAATAATATTTTTTTTCTTAGTTTTTATTTGTTTTGGTGTTTAATTATATACCCAAATAACTTAAAGTGTACTATAAAAACAAGATTTTCAACTTCACTAATTCAGTGTTCTATAAGTACTAAATCGTCTCAGATGATTAGCAATGGAAAAACTCACATTTGAGTTATTCCCATGCCACTTCATATTTTTGAAAACCCTATTCATAAGAACTACACCTATAATGGACGACGAACTAACCTTTTTGGTTCATAGTTACTATTTTTTAATTATATTCACTCTTTCTCTCAGCTAAATTTCCTTCTAACTCGATTTTATTTTAAACCTCCCATAATTGAAAAACTTGCATTTTATGGTTCTTATATAAACCACCATTGCACATCCCCATCTACCTTTAGTAATTCCCTAACACCCTATCTAATTCGACCACATAGACTAATCAACCCACTCAAACCAACCCAATAAACCCTAACCTTTTCCTCTTTTAGTCCAATAACACATCTCAATCCAACCCAAGCCAACACCTTACTCAGTTACTCAGCAAGCTGGTGAAGTGTCGGTAAAATGGAAAATATGGGCAAAGGAGTCATTGACTCAGCAAGCGTGTCATGTGCGTGCAATTGTGCAGCCTTGTATCACGCCCAAACCCACCTTTTTAAGTCCGAAGCTGCAGTTTGGTCCAAGCCGAAACAAATTTGTTTGAGCAGCAAACTTTCACCCCCCCTTCTCTGTTTTTATATAGGTGTTAAAATTGATGCAGAGTGAGGTTTGTGATAATGACGTTAAACAAACAATATTTAAAAGTTGAAGCTGATGGTTTGACCATGCTACTAATAGTAAAAACAGTAGGCTCTAGCTTAAAATATATTTGGCTACTGGCATCAAAGCTTGCCGCCAACCACTATCAGAATATCAGTAGTACATAAAACGCGCAGAGAGCCATCTTCTATTCTTCTGGCATAAGGATTCAACACAAAATCATTTCACAAATTTGCTTTCCACATTATCTTGAATTCTTGAGTTTATAACCAAATTTTGGCCGGGACAATGGGTTGTTATCCACTTATCCTTGACGTAAGCTAACATGTCCATAATTTTGATTTTATCACAAACCATCTGCGAGGAAACAACAAGGTGTAGCCGGTTTTCACGAATTTCAGCAACATCTGGATCGGAGTGGTCCGACTTATAATGATATTTTATCGGCAGCAAGAATTGAAGCTTGTACGATACGGTGGAAATGAGTGTATGCGTTATGAGTGGTAAGAAGCTGCTATTTTTATACCTCGGTGATGTTTTTAGCTACTGTGTGCTTCTTGTTTGTGGGTTAGGATAGATAGTGGTTGATCACTTGCATAAGACTTCAAGGAATTCAGATATGTGTCTCTGTTGTATGTTGATTTTGTTTAAGCAAACTTTATTACTGTGATTTCGTAACCCGTCACAATCATCCAAACCTCATGATGAAATTGGTAACAGTCGCGTTTGTAGTTATTGTGACTTGCATCTTAATCACCTAAGTGTCTGTGGGGGATGACTCGAAAAGGTTCGATGGGTGTAACCATTTGATTAGGTGTGGATCATTGGATCCAATGGTTGGGTTCCCATTTTGGGGAGGTACATCACGCCCGAAAAATTGTGGTTACCCCGAAGTTGGAAATAAAATGCAACCACAATCTTACAGCTGCAACAATAATGATCAATGGAATGAATTTCACATTGTTATTTGTCGATCCAAATCACCAAATCATTCGGCTTGTGAGGACCGACTATAAGAGTGGCAATTGTTTGAAAATTTTCATGAACACCACTCTCAACAGTGAGATTTTTGATGAATATGCTCCCGGGACCAAAAATCTTACAGTTATGTACGGGTGTAGCCGTCCTAAAAAGAGGATGCCGGGTGAGTTAAGTTGTAAAGTAGCTGATGTTGGTGTGCATGGAAACATTGGTTACTACGAACCAGGAATTGTCGGCACATTCCAAGGTGATTGTAGACATGCTGTGGTAGTTCCAATTCAAGAGATTTTGGAACCTGTAATCCCAACGATTGGTCTTAATGAAGTGATTATGAAAGGGTTTGATATGCATTATCATTTACGTGACCAAGATAGACAATTCACCTGTGAAGACGAAGACTCCAGAGGTTATTGTGGATACAATCATGTCAACAACCACACTGTATGTTTTTGTCTGGATGGAAACACAACAGAGTCGAAGTGTTTAGCCATATCAACTCCAACCCTAGAATCGTCTTCGCGCAATCATGGTATGTTGGCAATTTGTCGATTTTATATTATGTGGTATTGTGGTGAGTTTTCTTATATTCAGTTTTTTCTGTTATGAAATTTAAGAATATAATAAGCACAAACATCAAAAATAGGTTTGATCACACCATATTACAAGCAGCTCACTGCTCACACGTCACACATGACTCAATCTAAGCCTACCGAAGTGAGCCACTCAAATCTCTGCTGCTACGCCAGATTCTCGTGTCTCTCTGCTTACAAATTTTCACTTTCACAGCAAAACAGACCTCTTTGACAACTTTTAAGGCAATCTGAATTATCTAATACCATTTTCTAATCTACAGCAGTTCCCCTCCCACCAGATTGAATAAATAGACCATAAAATGCATGCAGCAGTGATTTGTTTCATAAATCTTGTTCCTTTTCTCCTTGCACAGCACTATTCCAAGGTGATCTTAATCTTCGGTATCCTGGACATTTCCTTTATGCACCTTCTGCTAAACTCACAATAAAGATATGAGGTGAGAATGACATTCAATACCTTGATCACATAGGAAACACTTATCATCCGACAGATCGATTCTGTAGCCTGGAATTTCTTCTTTACTTGTAGCTTCCCCAAACCAGCTAACTAACTTATGAAACTGTGTCTTGGAACTGAATTCCTGCACCACACCAGTTTTGTCCAATTCACATTACAGGGTTCGTCAGTTAGCCATTTATAACCTTCTCTGACTGCATATATCTTGTCCTACTTTTACCATTTTCCATTCTGAAAAGCCATGGCCATTTTATCTTTGATTTTACATATACATCTCCAGTGCCATCTACTATCACTTGAAATTTGTGTTAAATTGGCACATAATCATGTTTCTGTTGGAAATCAATTTGTCAACTCTGTTTGTTTGCACTGGAAACACTCCTATTCTTCAAAACTGGCACTACATGAAGTTGATTTTAGTTTACAAAGTGGTACAGCGGTAATGTGCATAAGCTCATCGTCTTATAAAGTGAAACATGGATACTAATACTCCCTCCATTTCATTAGGTTCTTTGCATTAATATGCAAAGAACCTGATGAAATGGTGGGAGTAGTTAATACCTTACTGTTATAGGCCAAAACATGAAGGATTTTGAAAAATAGTCTCGTCCAATTTAGAAGTCATTTCAATTATAGGAATAAGAGATACAAACTTTGCATTTGGATATGGCTTTGTGATGATATATCGCACATGGAACTTCTGTACTCAAACAAAATCAGAAGTTCACATTTGATTTATAAGTTGTCTTTTCCCTATGCAGGGGAGAAAATTTCAAAGATGGCACTTATCATAGGATTATGTGTTGGAGGTGGATTAATTGCATTTCTGGTATCAGGCTTCAGCTTCCTGTTTGTTGTCCGAATAAGAAAACAACCTGAGGATGATATACCGTCTAATCAAGAATATCCTGTTATCCAATCAGCTCTTCAGGCTCACCACGCTCAGAGCATTCTCTCCACTCCCTCCCCAAATTCGAACCTTGAAAGTGATGGAGTGTACCTTGGTCTGAAACTTTTCTTTTATGATGAACTTGAAGAAGCTACTCATAAATTTCATAAGTCTCAGAAGCTCGGACATGGTGGTTTTGGTGTCGTATACTATGGTATGACAATTGAAACTTCTCTATCAGCATTCGCCTTTCATTTTGATAGTTCTTTTTTTTTTTTTACCTTTACCGAGTTTGAGTTTGCATGTGTCACACATCATACAGTATGATGTGGCTTATATGCTAGTGTATGGCTTCGAATGTTATCAAAAATTATTTACCTTGTTTTGCTAGGCTAATATAAGGGTGGATAGCTGGATATTCCTGTAAGAAAATTTAATTTGAACTTGAACATGTACTTGGAAGGGATTATAACAACTGTCCAGACAATCTTGTGTCTGCTTTTGAGGGCATACTGAAAATTAACATACACCTAATTAAAAGTGTTAGTTCTGTGGGTTTTTTTTTTTTTTTTTTTTTTGAAGTTAAGTTGCTGTGGTTTTTTTGCTGTTTTGTTCATACCATTAGGCACATTTTTTTTCTTATCATGGTATGCATATATGAGAAATAGGAGTATATACAAGGTAACGTCTTTTGTCTCTTGAAGGTCGACTTCGTGACGGGCGTGAGGTTGCTGTCAAACGATTTTATGAGCATAAAGTCAACTGCATGGGGCAGTACATGAATGAAGTTGCAATTTTAGCAGGCTTACGGCACAAAAATTTAGTAACACTTTACGGCTGCACCCCAAGAAAAAGCAAAGAATTGTTGCTAGTTTACGAGTTCGTCTCCAATGGTACAATTGCTGACCACCTACACGGAAAGTATTCACATTCGAACAAATTTTCTTGGAAGGCACGAGTAAAGGTGGCAGTAGAGACTGCTGAGGCTTTGAACTTCCTTCATGTGAATGATGTGGTTCACCGGGACGTTAAGACCCCTAATATCCTTCTCGACCACAATTTTCAGGTAAAAGTAGCTGATTTCGGGTTAGCTAGGCTTTTTCCGGAAAACGTAACCCATATGTATACTTTACCTCAAGGAACCCCTGGATATGTCGATCCCCAATATCATCAAGATTATAAGCTAACTAGCAAGAGTGATGTCTATAGTTTTGGAGTTGTTTTGGCGGAATTGATTTCCTCAGAACCTGCTGTAAATCTTAAAAGGCATCCGAACGACCTTAGTTTAGCTCAGATGGCTGTGGATCGAATCCAAAGAGATGTTGTCGATGACCTAGTTGACCCAAACCTCGGGTATTCCGAGGACTATGTTGTCCGGAAGATGGTTAATTCAGTGGCAAGGTTAGCTTTTCAGTGCTTAGATGAAGACAGACAAACCAGGCCTTCCATGAGCCAAGTCCTGGAATCACTTATAGAACTTCAAAAAGAACAACAGTCAGAAGCAAGTAGTAGCAGACTTACATGATCTAGGGTGATCTAGGGTGGTTGAGCTCTCCCATCTAACTGAGTTATTTGTGGTATTAGCAACTTATGATTTGAGTTGGAGGCTGCAGAAGGAGGTGCAAGATTCCAAGGAAAACAAAATTTCTTATGTTTCTAAGTTTTCAGTGCAAAAACTTGCTTTAAGGCGAAAGTAGTAAACGAGCCTCATACGTTTGCTCATATGTGAAATTAACCCCCTCAACTTTTAATTGTAGTAATTGACCCCCCTATGTTTCCCAATAGGTGAAATCAAACTCCACCCAATTTCTCACATGAGAAATTCAATATCTCACCAATTTCT
>JBBYHQ010016146.1:0-34707 GCA_038382645.1 Spergularia azorica | reverse complement strand
GTGTTCTTGTTGGTTATTGTTGTTGATATTCTTAGACCTAATTGCTTCTATTGAAATAGATCTAGACGCGTGATTTAGATTGATTGATAGATAGTGTTATTTAGATACGCTAATTCGTTCTAGATAGTTAGAGAAGAAGAATAGAAATCTTGATTTTGCAACAACGTGCTCACATTGATAGATAAGTGGCTTTCTACGATCAATTGATAAATTGTAGTGGATTGAAGTATAAAGCCTAGACTTGTCATTAATTGAATTCAATCTTTGTTTTCATTGCGTTCCTATTTGCTTAAGTTACTAATACTCAATCAACCCCCCCCAATTGGTTACCCAATCGGCGTTACAAACTGATTCCTTGGGATACGAACTTGCTTGCCCTACTACATAGTTTTAGGATAAGTATTGAATTAATTTGGTGTAACCCACGATAATTGCCTACTAACATGCAATATAAAGCAAAAGACACATCTCACTGAACTTCTACAACAAACTTCCCTTATCATATGGGACAAAGCACCAATGGACCACAGATATGCTCTTGAAGCACTCGACCGTACAATGAGGGATATAGTAAGCTTCAAAGACCCCAAAGCAGCATCTAAACTGTTTGGAGGAAAAGTCGTCTTACTTGGAGGTGATTTTCTTCAGGTCCTACCTACTATACCAAAAGGTAGATGACAAGACGTAGTCCAAGCTTCTATAAATACATCCTATTTATGGAATTCTTGCAGGGTTTTCGTACTTAAAATAAGCATGAGGGTTGGTGAGGCAAATGACGATAGATAAAGGCAGTTGAAAAATAGAAGGTCCAACGAGTGGCTGCTAGCTATGGGTGATGGAAGATTGGATGCAAAAACAGAAGATCATGAAAACGAAGCTACATGGATCAAGATACCGGATGAATATATTGCAAAAACTGGGAAACTACAACTCCAAGAAGTAGTCGATGAAATCTACCCAAATTTCTTAGAAAAAGGACAGGACAGCGGGTATTTGAGAGAAAGAGCGATTCTTACTCCGTTAAATGAGACTGTTGACATTATAAATGAATATATGACCGATTTCATCCCGGGAAACTATAAAGTGTACAAAAGTTGTGACGAGATTTGTGCTTCGTCCGTGGACAGTGAAGACCAATTCACAGCATATCCAACAGAGTACCTAAATAGCTTACACATTCAGGGTTTACCAAATCATGAGCTCAAGTTGAAGGAAGGAATGCCCGTCATGCTGTTAAGAAATATAAACTCGACACAAGGACTGTGCAATGGAACCCGTATAATAATAACCCGTACTGGAGAGTTTGTAGTTCAGGCAAGGATCATAACAGGTTCTAAAATTGGGCAGCAAGTACTCATACCAAGAATAATGATGACATCGAAGGACACTAAAACCCATTTGTCCTTAAAAGAAGACAGTATCCACTAAAGCCTTGCTATGCCATGACAATAAACAAGAGCCAAGGCCAGTCCCTAACACATGTAGGAGTTTACTTACCTAAACCCGTATTTAGTCACAGTCAACTATACGTAGCTGCATCAAGAACGACATCCCCCGAACGTCTAAAGTTCTTCATCGATGATACTAATCATATTTACAAAGGGTACACAAGGAACATTGTCTACAAGGAGGTCTTTACAAACTTATCCATTGTAAATTAAGGAGCTTTTTTTTTTTTTTTTCAATTACACTATTGCTATTTCGTTTTATTTTTTCTTTTGAAAATACTTTACTTTGAATAACGAACATATTCTAATTTCTTCTGAATTATATTTTGTTAATTAACAAAACAAAAGCCTTGAATATCACTACACAAATCCTAGAGACAATTCATTCCACTAAAAAACATGTCATACATAATAGCGAATTCACCATGGCAAGTTAATTCTAACAAAGTTAACAGATTCAATTTCGTTAACAAAGCAAACCACACACAACCATATACATTCAGAATCATGTCATCTTTCAAATGATTAACTCTTTATCAACTATACCTTTTCTATAGCTAAACTAATTCATGATAATTCCGACTTCCTGTGTGTATCCAAACAATCACTCATATTTGCCACATTTCAACACTTATCAAAACAACAAAGATCAAGAAGTCGGATAAGAACTCGACATTCAACAACAGATAACTACAATAACCTAAGAAAAATATCTCAGAAACTACATATGAAAAGACAGTAAGGTTACCGCTATCTGCCGCCACTGACGTCAAACAGAAAGACGCTGCAAGCGACTGGGAGCACCAAGACTTGCTTCGGAAGCCGAACATGCCATTTGCACAACCTCTTCCTATCAATCTGAGCTTCCCCGACTTAAAAGAACAACAAAAAAAAACATTATTTCTCATCAAAAATCACATTGTGGGTGGTCTAATGTGGGTAGTCTAATATCCACTTTCTCTCTCCTGCTTTTTCTCTAATTTTCCCCCACTATCTCCAATTAAGTTAAACAACCTCATTGCCTTATTCATTGTGCAAATGGGTATGAGGTGTTTAAAGGGGGGCGGAGGGAGTACTAAACATCGAAATTGGACAAAGATTCAAATTTGGGTGTATAAACTAATTACACAACTAATACACATGAACTAACAACCCAACAACTTAACAACTTTAATAAATAACAATAAATGAAAAGGGGAGAAATTATTTCGCAATGGTTGTAACAAAGAGATGAAATAAGATAAATAAATATTTGACTTGTATCTATCTATGCTATACCTTTAATAGCTTAACTTTAACGTCCACGTGACAGCGCATGGAGACGTTCTTAGCAAAAAAAAAAGCCACGTTATATGTGAGGTGTCGGTCAACCGTGAGTCTCTTCTCTCTCTTCCACGTCACGTAGGCGTTAATATCTGTGTGGGCCAAAAAAAAAAAATCTATCTTAATGGTAAGGCTCTTCGTGCGCGTGCATCATGAAAAACTAGAATTCCCTTCTCCTTCCACTTCCGTTCGTAACTTTTCTACTCCTACGTTTTAATGGCGACGACGAAGGTGGCGGTTATGAAATTGGAAGACATTTTTCGTGCTGTCATATCTATACATAACTATTAATAGGCTAATATTAACGTCCTACGTCGCGTTCTTTTAGAAGTTTCAGCGGGTTGTCTGTATGGAAAAGTCACGTGTCACTACGAGATGTTTTCACAATAACGTTATCAATATGATGTAGATATTTATCTTTTGGACTGCCAATCAAGACGTTATGAATCACCTCAACTTCTATTACATAAATTTTTTAAAGTTTCATAAATTTATCATTATTCATATTAATAAGGATATTAAATATGGTGTCTATTGGCTCTTCATTTTCCTATTGTGTCGGTTACAACTTAATTCGAATTAGTATATATAGGTAAAGTTTTGGTTGTTTTGGTGAGAAAACTATACAGTGAATTCATCAAAAAAAGAATTTTAGATAGGAGAAGATATATATTTAGAGCGTATCTATACTATACTTTTAATAGGCTAACATCACAGTCTACATGGCATGCTCTTATGAATTTTGGGCAAGGAAATGCCACGTCAAATCGTATGTGTTAACCCCATAATCTATGTTGCTTCACCTTGCCCACTACCACCTGAAATGTCATTTATACGTCATTTATGCCAAATTTATCTCCCTCTATTTCAATGTTCAAACTTCCTCAAGACCCAACCTTCCATTTTCCAAGTTCTAACATTTATTCACTTTGTTTACCTTCTTTAAATAACTGTAATCTATACATATACTTTAATTGTCTATCATCTGACTCAGGGGTGAGGTTCGACGTGGGTAATGTGAAGAGGTGAGACAAAAATGTCTTCTGAATTTATTGAAGGGGAAGACGAAGAATGAGGGGTATGTCTTCTTTAAGAAGGTAGTGACGTGGATAAGCGCAGATTAAAGTAGAGTGAAGATGCGACAAATCAGCGATGATGTGGCTTTTTTTTTCCTTCAAATACAACATAAATCTGCCACGTGGGCGTGAATGTTAGGCTATTAAAGGTATAGTATAGATGAACCCCCCTAATATGCACGACGAACACGTGAATCCAAAGGCTACACATACCACCATTCTAAAACCCCAAGAACTTACTGACCTATTTTAGGCACGCGACACGCAGTCAAACGAACAACGGTCACATCCTGCAGACACAGCAAACCAAGAAACAGTTAAAACATGACCGTGAAATCCCAAAATGGAATCAAAATGGATAAATAAGCCATAGCGTTAGAGACACATCTACCAGCACCCAATCCAATCGATATTAAATGACAACAAAGGCTCTAAAACTCACATACTCACCTTCCGTTAAGACAGCGCAATACGCAAGCTAAAAACTACCAATATATTAACACTCCAGTCGCCAAAATTCAGCCCTGATCCCCCCAAATTTTGGAAATATCACCGGGATCCCCAAAATAGCCAAAAATGCTGAACTATAATCATAACCCATACGAATGACCAAAAGGAGAAATCCTAAAATTGTGATAAAAAAAAATGAAAGAGATCACGGGAACCCTTAAAAAGCGAAGAAACAATATTCAAAAACCATTCATTTTAATCTAAACCCCCACAAAACACCAAAACACAGATGAACGAGCAACAAAAAATCACCTGGAGTTGGTCGGCCCAAACCCGAAAAAGCCCCAATAATATGGGCCGAGCTCGTGGCCCAAAAATTGGACCGACCTGGCCCGATTTTAGAAATAAACGCAATTTTTTTTAACTTTATAAACCTAAGTTATGTAAAATAGTGTAAATGATGTCGGATTATGATGAATTTGGTAATTAAATTACTCGATGCAGCAAAATTAGGCTAAATGTAGTGAATAAAGCATATTAAAATAATAAAAATATTACTATTAATAAAATAAAATATTGTAAATTATGAAAATAACATCAAAAACCTCTTGAAAAATGTATAATAATTTACTATTAAACTAAATATGCAAGTAGTAGATAATATTAATGAGTAAAGTGATAAAAAAAAAACCGTATAAATTAGGTAATACGCGATTTTTTTTAAAAGCCCGGATGAGCCCGAATGGCCCGGGCTTGGGCCAACCGATTAGGCCCGAAAGAAAAGCCCGGCCCGACCCTCACACCAGGCCTACCTTTTTACCCTAAGCCCGGCCCGGCCCTGCCCATGATCACCTCTAGCACAAATGATGCAAACTCAACATCAGTCAAATCTATATGACAAACCAAAGGTAAAAACGAGAGATGTTCAACCCTACACGAAGATCGGTCAGTAAAATGATGTACAAATGATAAAACTCAACATTAGACAAACATACATGAACAACCAAAGCCAAGAACGGAGATAATATTCAACCCTACCACGAAAATCACACCAAAAAACGACCCAAATAAACCTTAAAACCAAGGCCAAATAATCACCTTTTCAAACAAAGATCAAACAAAGAAGAAGGAAATAACCGAAGAAGAAAAATTAAACTCACCAACACCAACCAACACAGAGGCTTGATCTTGCCAGACAAGAAGCCTTAGCTTGGCCGGAGAGAAGACGACGCAGCAAAGAAACGGCAATGGCGAAATGAAGCACATAGGGAGAGAGAAGCGGAGGAGAGAGGATGAAGATGAAAATGAGAGGATGAAGTGAGACAGAGAGAACGAAGAGAACGAGTGAAGGAGAGCGCGCAAGAATGGGCGAGCGAGACTAGGGGAGATGAAGCTGGCGTGCTCCGTGGCAATACCACAGGCGTCGGATATGACAACTGTTCCAATGAAAAATAAGTGTGTGTAAAGGCTTTTAGAAGGTTTATAGATCAACAAACTTAACATATATTGAGCCCTAAAAATCAGGGGCCCTTGGCGACCACCTAGCCCGCCTATGCTAATGGCCGGCATTGAATATGACATACAAGAGCATGGAGGTAGGCAAAGTAGTACAAAAATAATTTTTGTGTAATGCCATAGAGCAAAGAAGGGAACCAATGTGGATAGTCTAAACGCTCACAAAAAAATCTTATTTATATAAAGAAAATGAAACCACACCATAGGTTTTCTCTCTCCTCTCCCCCCCTCCTTCCTACCTTCCACACTCAATCAGCTACCACTGCCCCACAACCACCTCCCCTTCCTCTTTATAACCACAATAACTCCGTAAATTCATTAACTATAACACCTAACTCCAGCGCAACGCCCACACCAACCTCCGCCTCACCGCATCAACCACCCGCGGCAGTGGTCAGGCAGTGGTTGACGGTGGTCTAGTGGTGGTTGATAGTGGTCCAACTATGGTAGCTTTCACAGTTGGCTGGAGTTAGGTTGGTGGAGTTATGAGGCATTTGTGGAGTCATCGGAGTGCAGTTATATCGTTGAAGTTACACTGTTTATAAGGTTACAATTTCTGATTTATGACATTAATATTAATTTTGACCAGATACATCCCCTGTGTAAATGAACATCCTCTTCTCTTTAACAAGTATAATTATATATACACAATCACTTCATCAAGGGAATAAAGAGTTGGATGCTGCTTAACGTTCCTACTAATATGTGGACAACAAGTTCTCAGCATTATATGGTGTGTAGACTTCTAGTGAGCAAAATGGAAGATTTTTGATTACTTTTGGACACAAATAAGGAACTGAATGACCAGAATCACATTTGTTATGCTCTCAAAAAAAAAATCACATTTGTTAATCCCTTCAAAAAAGAAAAAAAAAAAAAAAAAAAAACAAAAACAAAAAAGAATCACATTTGTAAAGCAGGAAGCATGCAGGCGTCATTGGCTTGGTTCAGCAAGTTAGGTCGCAGATTCTCGCATCTTGCAACTTGATCTGAGAGCAATGACGAGGTCTGATCAGAAACTGATAAGTTCTTGTTCTGTTCAATAGCTGAATAAACTTTCAGATATACAACAACATGATACTAAATGAGCTATTTAGAGACCTTCTCAAGATTACGGAATGTAACAGCCCTAACAGGAGTATTAAAAGGGAGATTGCGAGTAGAAGCAAGTAGAATTAATGAGGTAAGAAATATGAACATGATAGAAAGAAGAATAAAGACCTGTGCTTGGAAGTGCGGAAGTTGAGGTAGTCCTGCACTGTCAATTGCTGGTTAGGATGAAGAAAATAACTGTGGTCTATCCTTCTATGGTTTACAAAGATGAATATCTTGTTAGTTTTCTGTGAAAAAGGTTGTGAAACTGAAAGCCGAGTATAGGAGGTCTGAACTTAAGACTTCGTGAACTGATCCCAATGTGTTAGAAATGCAGTGACACCATTCTAAACATAAACACCCCAACGAACTACTCTTAGCCTTGAAGTATCGGTCCACCACAAATGCTCCCAGACAAATTCGCTCAAAATCTTGGCTGGTTGCTTAGTTTCATTTCAACTCCTTGCTTAACCTGGAGGATCATTTCTTCTCCTTGCTTCATTATTACACCTTAGTTGTCATTAGCTGGACTCCTTTAGTACTTGTCTGCTCTTCTTGTATTTTGAAGAAGTAGTCACTCGGTGCGATTCTCAAAACAATTCTCATTATGGGTCACTCGTAAGCAGCATCTCTTAGCGTAGGGGTAAGACTTTTAGGCATTTGGGGGTAATGTTTTTGTTTGATACAAGAAACAGAATAACGAAAGGGTATTATTTTGATTTGAGTACTGCCTAGTACTGTTTGTCCTGTTGTCCATGAACCTAATGTAGTGTTCGTACTGACATACTTTGCACTTGAAATTAAGGTGCCACTGAGTGCATAAATTAGTGTTAGGCTACCGTAAGCGATCCCTTCTCACACTTTATGCTGACTACTACCTCAGAGAATTGCTGATTTATAACATTTTTATCCCTATGGAGCTAGTAAACGTCATTAGGTAAAGGACAATAACCTAAATTTGCTACTATGAAAACTAAAGTTGAATTGTTTTAGAATGTTCGTCATGGTCTAAGGGGTGAGATGTCTAATTTGGATCAGAATGTGGAAGGTAGAACTTGTCAGAAAGAACAGGTTAGGAAGCAATCTATTGATTATCTGTTATCTTCCTTGTCCTTTGGACTCAACTGTTTCTACATCATCTTAATTCCGCGGTTGATATTCTGCATGTATTAATCAATGGCATGATAAACATTTGATCTATTCTTATTATTTCATTGTTAATATAGACTTATTCACCTTCACATTTAAAGATGGATCCCATAGGAATCATTAATGGATTCTATAAAAACATATCAGCTTGGCAGAACCACCGTATCTATCTGATGTTTTTTTTATCCTCCAACAATAACCAACTATGCTTCGATGGGCAAATCTATCAGTTTAGATGTGATTTTAGATTTTTGACTAACTCCTTTCAATACATCTATTTGGTAATTAATTCTCTTTAAAATAGATGTTCCTCTTTTGAAACATTAATAAAGTTTATTTCTAGCTAAGAGCAAGAGTCAAGACAGGTGACTTGTCGATTCATTGACCTACGGAGCACTCAGTTGTTTTTCGTTCTTTTTTTTCTCTCGCTTTTCACTTCTTTCCCTCCCATTTCTTATTCTTCCAAACCCTTTCTTACATTTTGGTGCATTTCTATCTTCTTTGTCATTTGATAGTTTTCAGCTCCTTGGTTTTGCTCCAACTCCCATCTATTAACAATGAGCATATTTTGCCATGAGTCGTACATCAGTTCACCCTGATTTGGAGTTCATGAAATTAAATGAATCACTTAGAAAGTCCTTGTCATCTGTCGGAACTGTGGTCGTGTCCAGTGTATGTACCCATGAAGCTCCATTCTTGTCCTATCCAACATAGTAAAATTGCTTAGCGATTGAAACTTAAAAATGTAATTATGCTACCCAACTTGGAAAGATCTTAAAGGAATTTAGGACTGAACCATCATTATTGGTTAGCTTAGGTATATCATTGAAAATTGGAGTGCATTCTCCATTTCAAATGAGTTTTATTTGCATGAAGAATACTCTAGGGGAATGAAGGGAAGATGGAAGAAATGAAGAAAAAGGGAGGAAAGCAATGGGGAAGACGAAAAACAGAAGAAATTAAGGGAAGCATCACGGTTCTGATGGTTAGGGATTTTCTTCTTCTTTTTTTGTTTTTTCATCGTAGGAAAATCATATTTGGTTGTCACAAAATTCAAAACGCTAGGAGAGGTAGTTTCGGGCAAATTCTTTGTAAAGAGATTGTAAAACATTTCCTGATTTACCTGATCATCTGTTGCAAGGGAGTAGGGACAGCTTTAGGTAACCGTGGAGTTGAGGAAGTTCATGTGCACAATTGGGCGTGAGTTTGCAAATTGTTTCAGCTGATTTCTTTCTCCCTGCTTTGTAATATTTGCGGTTTACACCCTTAATTCTCTTACTCCCTCCTGTTCTATTTGATCTTCCACAATGAAATAGCACGGAATTTCTCGTATGAAGTAAGATGTGGTGGAAAATGAAAGTGGGTGGGTCACAAACTATTACGACCACAAAAAGCATTACAAATAAGGAAAGTAGAAGAACATTTGGAACTGACTTAAAAAAGAAACAAGAAGATCATTCAGAACAGGAGGGAGTATTATGTCCTCCCTCTATATGACCTTGGATTTTCTAGTATACTTCACAAGGAAAGGAGAATTTGTAGGCTTACCTGTCATCTGTACTAACTATAACCTAACCAACGCAGATGCTAAAAATGTTACTTGGATTACTGTACTTAACTTAAACTTTCCCGCTATCAGGACTTGGAGCCAGTTATAAGGACTATAACAAGAACAACATTACCTTTAGTGCATCAAAGGTAGGGGGGTGTCGGATAAACATCACTTAAGAAGTTAGCCCGCTTTCTACCGTGAAAGTCTTGATCAATTTGGTCTCCTACAACCCAGATTCTATTCTAAGCCAACCGATCCTTTGGGTGGACAGTGGAGACTATACCCAGTCTGAAATCTGCCTTTCAGGGATACATAGTTAACCCACCCAAAAATGTGTAGTCTTGTGGATTATGTCCCGCACTTATTTGCCGATAGCAATAGTGTTCATTAATGACAAAACCAATTCCTTTGTCATTGATAAAGAACTGGAGAGTGCTCTGCAACATAGAATTAAAAATCTGATATTATTATGACTCATGGATAAGGATTCTTTCTCAATTTCCAAGTGCAACTTCCAGAGAATTTGATTGCCTAATATCCTACAATGTAAATTAGGCAATTAGGCTATCAACAATTCTTAAACGGTATTGCTTGTAATCCTAAATGACCGAACTTTTCCACAATGCTACACAGAAAGAAAACGGGTGTAATTTTTTTTATAAGTACAATAATATTACCAGAGAGACCTTGTTGTTGGGTCTTGACAGCTTCGGCTACATGTAGGTTTCTCAGGGGACTTCTTGTTCCCCCTTTTCGTGTTCATTTGTTTTCTTCATCTTTTGGTCTTTTTAAATATATAAGTGTCTTTGATCTGGTTTTGGACCAAATTTGTAGTTTAGGCCACAACAAGTGGGTAGGGTGTCATTTTATGAAGGAAGAACTTGCCCAATAAAGAAATGAGAAGAGTTGGACTAAGATGATGAACAAGGGGCTGCAGACCTATACTGGGTCTATGCTATTGCTCCCTATATTGGCGCTGAAGAAGATAAGTAGGCTATGAGAAGATTTGGCTCATGAAAGTCATGGCAAAATCACATTTTTTAGCTGGAAAAAGTTTTTGCTACCCAAAATTTTGAAGTTAGTTTGGGTGTAAAGGAATTTCTTCACTGGAATACTCCTCTTCTCCAAGTGGATCAAAGTTTCTTACGGAGTAAATGAATGAAAGCAAACTACTTCAAACATATCACTCTATTGAATTTAGTTCTTAAGTCTGACTATTTAGGTAGAGCCATTATTTGTTTTTGAGTGATGAAGTCCTTGACCAGGCTGGTGGGACTATGAAACCGGGGAGTTCATCTCTGTGTCACATGGGAATAACAGCAAGGGCGGTTTGACGTATGGTTTTTCGCAGTAAACAGAAGTAACAGAACACAGATGGCACAAATATTTATGGGAACTTTGCTGTATTCCAAAGAGATCTGTTATAGCTACTCTAGCTATCCAAGATGCCCTTTACACGGTTGATAACCTGAAAAAGAGAGGGCTGTGCATTCCTAAGTCCTAATAGGTGCGTTTTGTATAAGAGCCAAGAAGAAAGTTCTACTTATTCTTCATATGTGGCACTTTCAGGACATTTGGGACCATATCCGTCGGTGGCTGGGCATAATAAAAGGAAATGGAGTCTGAGCCACAAAGTAAACTGGCTTAAACAAAAACTTAGGGAAGCTGGAAAATAGCACCTTCTCTGAAGTAAGATATAGCAGACCTTTCCTTGATATTGCTAGGTCTTAGGACAGGATTGTACTAAGTTTCAGGTTTGTGTTAGAACTGAGTGAATTTAGCAGTAGCTTTCCCTGAGCTACTTGCTCATAGCTAGTGGTAAGTTCTTAGGTAAGCTTACAGCTTCCCTTTACGAAAAACTCTTTTTTTAGTGCATTTTCCCTTCTTTTATTTTGTGCATTTTAACCTAAGATAAAAGTAACTTTTGCTCGAAGTGTTGCCCTTGCAAACTGTAGTTTCTGGCTAGATCAGAGAAATGTAGACGTGGTGATGCTTCGCCAGAAATTTTTACTGCGCTTTCACTGATTTGAATTTTTTTATCCTGATCAGCATTTGTATCTAATGATATTTGATTGTTTGCATCAGGTACTGAAGGAAATTGGATCGGATTTGTCTGATTTTAGATGTGGTCTTGCTCATCTTTTCTGTAAGTGACCTAAACATTACACATCTATGTGACCAAAATGCTGCAGAGTTCAAGTGCTTTTGCTTTGGATTCAATTTCTTTTCTGGTTTGTATCTGCAGTACATCATACAAGTGCTTCTCTGACCATAAATGAGAACTATGATGCTGATGTCCGAGAGGATACTGAGACGTTTCTAAACACAGTGGTCCCAGAGGTTAGCGTTCATTATTATGTGAAACATTTTTCTGAGGTTTTCATAAAAAGGGTCTTATCTATATGCGTTCTTTTTTTCAGGGTCGATCTGCACCCTGGAGGCATACGCTGGAAGGTTGGTTTACAAACTGATGTTGCTTGCAATTTGGAAAACATCAAGTCCTGTAATGTCTAGCTAGCTTAGTTATGGTGTCAACCGACATTTTGCCTTTACCTAAATGATATCTTCATATACAATAAACATCATTGGAAAATTTCGTTGTGTGGTATTTTCATCTGTTTGCTAAAGTGGGCGGTCCTTGTTTCATAGTGAATTATTATTATCTATGTATGTGTGTGCTATGTCTAATGGTGAGCATTTGCACCCCTGTATCATGTTCTGAGTGTGCATCTTTAATCTGCCTTGTATTTTTTCTAACATGTGCTTACTTTCCACTGATCCTTTCCTTCATGTTTTCTGGAATCTGGATTATCATGATTCGCACCCCTGTATCATGTGATAACTTGTCCTTGTGTTGTCTGTAGGACCTGATGACATGCCAGCGCATATCAAGTCATCTATGTTTGGATGTTCACTGACGTAACTCCCTTAGACTTTACCTTGAATTGCTTTTCTGTGTTCCCCTATGATTCCTATTAGTTACCTCAATCTTATTTTTGTTTAGGATACCAATAAGTAACAGGAAGCTCAACATGGGAACCTGGCAGGTAACTTTGAGAATAATTATGTTTTTTCACCAGTTTGCTTCAATTATTAATCCAAGTGATATTCACAGTTTTCAAATATTAGGATATTTATTGTTAAGATGGTATAATTTTTGTCGTGACTACCCAGCTATGTTTTTCTGTGAAGTTGGTGGTAAAAACATTCATGATTCTATGTGTTCCAGATTGCTGTGCCATTTTATTACTCGTATTCCATAGTGCTTGGCGTTATGACTTTTGAAAGGGTTTGAAAACTACCCTTGTCAATGGTATGACATCCTAGGGATCAGCAAGATTGGCCCTAATCGTGATAGTTTGCAATTGATTAGTGATACTCATGAATCTGGTCAAAAGTATTGTTTTCCTGCCCCACTAAACACTGGGTAGCAAGGCATTGGAGAGCCTCTAACCATAGAGAAAGGACTTGAATGTTCAACATTTGTAGGGATTCAGGATCACGGCATTTGCTCTGTAGTCTCAAGGACCTCACCTAAAGTTTTCTGTTAACTATTCTCCCTTTTATTTTAATTTTTTTAGTATACTTCTTAATCTGCATTTGATTAATAAATGTAAAAGACCATTTTAATGTATCCTCCTCCAACTTGTGTATAACATGCAATGGCTAAACCAACACCACCCGTCCACCATACACCTCCATGAACCACAAACTCTTTCTCCTTAACAAAGGAGAAACTTAGCTATTCTAATTCTTTGAACTGATGTTTTTTCTATGGGTCAGGCTTTCATCTCATCCTTAATCTTAAGAACTTAGCCAACAATCATTGTCCCCATCATTGTGGTCGTCAGTCTTTTGCCCAAGCCCTGTGGCTGCCTTGAGAACAACCCCGTTCAATGATAGTTAAACTTCAAAGTGAGTTTGAGTGAATTAGGAGATGGTAAATAGAATTTAGACAGGGAAAGTTTGTTTAGTTGCTTTATAGAATTGAGAGATACAGAGGATTGGAATGACAAAATGACTTCAACTGGTAGGGTTATGAACTTAGGTTATTAATGCTTCTCACGTTGACTGAACTAAGTGCTGCTCAGAGTTTGGCTCGATAATTCCCAACCAAAAATTATCTTTTAACTTCAAAATAAAAAATTGACTGAAATTAAGGGGGATAAGCAATCCTGCTTACTGCTCTCAAACATTCTCACAAGTTCCCTTAACTCAGAAAATTCAGAGAAGATCATAGAAAACAAGTTACTGAAAAGGCAAAAGACTATCCTGAAGTGTTTCTGGACAGTTTCTGGGTCCTAGAAACTGAAAACTGGCCAAACACCCAAAACTGAGAAACTGTTTCTGGTTTCTGAGAAGCACTTCCAGTGTAAATTTGTTCATCAGAAGTAGAAGCTCCAATTTGGAGCTCCTCCTCCAGAAACTGTTTCTGAGAAGTAGTTCTGCAGAAGTTAGAGCTTGGCCAAACATGCCCTAAAATTATTACTATGATTGTGGCGTCAAACACTAGGTTTTGTTTGAGGGGAAGCAACCTGAATTGCTGCTGCATGAAGCTACCTCCTTAGAGCCTCAGTTGAGCTTCTCACTTGTTGCTTTAAATCCTGGCCCTTGTATTTCAAAAACTAATATGAACTGCCTGCTTATAACATCGAGCAGCTTATATACATAGGCAAAACTATGTAGGTATCAAAGAGTGAGAATGCACATGTCAACCTCACTGTAGTACCATCAGGAAACGATTCAGGGAAGTGCTCTCTTCACTTCTTCACTTTTAGTAGAGTCTAATTTATGGCTTGAAATGTCATTAGCATCAGTTTGGGTTATTCATCCGAGGACCCAAAGGGTGAACTACTTACCAGTGCTACAAATCTTTGCTGTGTTGTGGGCTTTATATTGTTAATATGTTAGCGTCTACTAAAATCCCTTTTCGTTGTTGTCACGAACATCCTTAATCAGACATTTTTTATTTTTTATTGAATCAGGGTATATGGCTGTGTGAGCACCGCGATTATCCTACTCCACGCAAAGTTGTTGTGACGCTGAATGGGATATAAAGGCTTCCGAGTTTGAAGATTTTTTTATCTTCTGCCCTTCTATGATGGTGCTTTTGCTAGTGGAACATGTATTGTGGCTTCAGGAAAAGTTCGCTCAAGTACTCGATTCTAATATAAGACTTGTAGTACTGTATATAGTGATAAATTGAGGATACACCAGCTCCCAGTTTACGAATCTCTTTGTAATGTTGTGTGACCTTAATGCTATTGCCCAATTATCAGCTGTGTGTGTATAGTGTCCAGGTTACGAAATGATAGACTTGTTTCAGAATTTCGCATTGTTGGACCACTCTTATTGGTGTCCAAAATAAAAGGGTTTGTCATAAATTAATCGCTAAATGTTGTAGTTATTGAACGAGTTTGGGAAATCATATGAATTTATGAATTTATGGATAGATGAAGGTCAGGTGGACACGATTTCCAGAAAATAAAAAAGCAAAACAATGGAGTGAGAGAGAGAGAAAGAGAGAGAGAAAGAGGGGGAAGGTAAGCAAGAGTTGGCCAATAGTGGTTATTGGTTAGTTTACGGTGGATAACTACCGAAGGGTATTGTGTGTATTTCTACTTTTCTAGAGCTCATTTGGACACCCTCAATTTCCATGAGATTTCATTTTCTTGTAATTTTAATTCATACTCCCTCACTTTTTTTTTTTTGAAGATCATGCTCCCTCACTAACCACAAAGATTTCTCCCTTTTGTGCTTCCCATTTGAAGGGCCATGTTTGGAGCTAATTATCAACCGAATGAGTGTTTCACATTTTTATTCTGCATTGTAATTTATCAACTCCACTTGATTTTAAGGCAAGTGGGTGATTTATATGGTCTACAAAGAGACTCCAACATGGCAAGTCAAAACTGAAAACAAAAGGGGGAGAGTTTTGTGGGTAGGAGGGAGTATGAAGTATAGAATTTAATTACTCTCCACGGTACACAATTTCTATAGTCTGACATATAATAATTTACCACTTATCCTTTAAGTACTTCTCTTGCTTTTAATATGTTATTTAGGTTGTCCTAATCCAAGGTCTGAGCAATAAGTCTCGGCTTGAGACTTTGGTGATTCATACATAAAATCTTCGTCGGGGGAGGGGAAATTTTAAGAAGTCTCAACATAGGTTTTAAGATTCCAAGACAAGCTTGACACTCCACAAGATAAGTAGGCTCAATCATGACAATTAACAAAAAAGTAGTTTACTACTGAGTACTCGGGCTACGCCCGACATAAAATTTATCATTCTATTTATTCGTGAATAAATAATTTTATCAATAAATTTTATCATTTATAAAACTTTCACTTCTAATATAGATGGTGTGATTCTAGTTCAAATAAGTAATTTGGATTTTGGAAGCTACAAAAGAATAAGGTAAAGATGAAAGACGAGAGGAAAATTCAGTATAAGAGCTGGATGAGGGTATCCTCTCCCAGGTGTGAAGGTAGCATCAACATCAAGGAGGTTCTTTCCTGAAACAAAGTTATGATGAGCAAATGGTTGTGGAGACTACTAAGTAGAAAATATGGATTGTGGGAGAGCTGGGTGAGAGTATATAAGATGATAGACTTTTCTCTTACTAATTGCACAACAAATGCAGCTGAAAATTGGAAGGGCATTGTCGAGCCGAAAAATGAACTGATGTCCTACCTAGAGGAGGGTGAATCACTGGACCATATGCTGTCAAAATGGGACATAAATGGCAGATTTAATGCCAAAGTTGCTTATTAGTATTTCCGTACAAATTACTGAGAGGTAACTTGGTATAAGATTGTTTGGAAAGGAGTGAATCTCCCTAAGCATAGTTTCATAGCAGCTCTGGCCCTCCAAGATAAATTGGCTACATTGGATACAAGGTCGTCTCTGAGATTTCGGGGGCCCTAGGCGAAATTTCGATAGGGGGCCCTAAGTGCTATAGATGTCTTTCGGCATTGATAGTAATCTTTTTATTATTATCGTATAGTGAAATATTCATCGTCTTAATTAGAAATAAACACTTGTACCGTACATGAAAAAAAAAAAATCGACTAAAAAAGAGGCCCTCTCTTGAAAAAGAAAAGAAGAAAATGCCCAAATTGGAGAATAATAAGGCCCCCATATATAAATGAAGCTGGGCGGATTCGAACCCTGGTCTAAGGGTAAAAGAAACGAAATGAGAACTGCTGGGATGGAGATTGATTCATGATAAATTTCACATCTTTATTGTTTATTAAAGGAATAAGCAGATATTGAGCCCCAAAAATCGGGGCCCCTAGGCGACCGCCTAGCCCGCCTATGCTAAAAGCCGGCCCTGAATGGATAATATGACAAAGAGAGGCATGCTATTGATCAACATATGCTGCTTATGTAAAAAAGCTGCTGAAAGTCATAAACACCTCTTTTTCAAGTGTGCCTACTCTGCAGAAGTATGGGAAACTGTTACGGAATGGATTGGGATGACCCATAGGTGCAATGATTTGAAAGAGGTTATAAGATGGTATAAGAATAGATCCAACATGAGGCATTGGAAGTACAATTGGGCAGTATGCAGTCTCAATGGTGCCATCTACCTGATATGGCAGGAGAGCAACAACCGGATTCTCAGCGCGCATGAGCATTCACCTGAATGGTTAGTTAGGCAACTAAAATTCATTGTAAGTGCACATCTTTCTTATTAGTTGTGTAATTGTAATTTAGAGGAGGTAGTAGAGCAAATGAATAACTAGGCTGATATACGTTAGTGGCTAAGTTCTTAGAGGTGTCCATTTTTGTAATCTCTGTTCTCTTTTCTTCCCCGTTTGTGGATGAAAAAAAGAACTAAACCTTTTGCAAAAAAATAAAAAACAAATTGATAATAAATACTAATTTTTTTTATAATAAAAAGATATTGTGAATTTTTTGATTTGAAAAACGTCGCATATATATCACCATGTATAGAATGTCCATTTACACTCTTTACCATAAAATACATTTTAAATTATTTTTGTAAGTGAAAATTAAAGAGACATGCTCATTTTAAGTTTAAAGTAAAAATTAAAGAGACATGCCACGTGGCATGGCCGATGGCCTAACAGAAGCCGGTGAACGTGATCGTTGCCTCTAACACAACTTTTAATATATAGTATAAGATCTAATACAATGTTGTTGTTTGTTTCCTATTTGATTTATTTTAGTAAAATGTTTACTTTATTATATTTGGCATGGATAAGTAAAAATTTTACTTTATCCAATAAAAATGTACCCTAGCCAATAAAAATTTAATGTAGATGATATTTTATCCTAAAAAAAGTCAGACAAAAATGGATGAAAAAAAAAAAGCAAAGATAATTAGAATGTTTATAATTAGTTTGACACTTACTAGAATAATGTATTTTTTTTTTTAAAAATTGTGTTCATGATTCAAATCATAAGTTTGATATGAAATATCTTGTCAATTTCTTGACAAATCCTCAATTCCAACATGCGGTAAATCAACAAAATCAAAACCAAACATCTCTCTAAATTCCTTAAGATCCAACTTTAACTCCTACAGACGCATTTTACATGGGTAATTCTTACACGCGACATCCTCACCTCTTCCGTAACTTATTCGGTTTTACATCTACACAGCCAAATGTGGGTGATACTTTAATAACTCCAGGGAGTGTTGGTTCTAATTCCAATAGCCCACTTGAAAATTCCATCTTTCAAGGGTTGGAAAATATCAATGTCACTCTAACAACAAGCCAAAGTCGACGTCTAGTTATGCGAAGAAGGGCAGTATCATGGATCATCCAGGACGTATTTATAATGGTAGTTTCATTCTTAAACGTTGGGAAGGATCCAATTGTTGGAAATGCGCAAAAAAGTACCGATTATTGGATAAGGATAACAACTTATTTCGATGAAAACAGAAAGAGTGGACAAGTTGAGAGGGAGTGGAAACACTGTAAGCAGCACTGGCATCCGATTATCACAGCAATTAATAAATTTAAAGGTTGTTATGCGAAATATGAAGAAATGAGTGGATTTAATGAGTCCACGATGCTTACAAAAGCACAAGTATTGTACGAGTATGTACGGAACCAAATTCAACCACTTACATGTGTGGGAGATAGTGTCAAAAAATCACAATTGGGAATGAGGATTATAAGAAAAACATGGCAAAGGCCAATTCCTACAGAAGAAACAAGATACCCGAGGTAGGAGAATACACATATTCGCTTGGGGATATCGGTGCTTCAGATGAGGTAGATGAGGTAAGTCGACCAATTGGACGAGATGCTCCAAAGATGATACATGTTGGAAAGGGGAAAGGAAAAAGTAGTCAGAGTGACTATTCAAAGACTATATCAATGGTTCAAAGTATCCAGGAAACGCAAGCAATGTCAGCAAGTCGTTTAGCTGATGTCAAGGAACAAGAAATAGAGGAAAGACTCATTTGTGCTAATATTACTAAAATGACACGACTGCAAAAAGTTGTTCACCAAAAATAATTGGAGCAAATAGCAGAGAAAAGAGGAATTAATAACAATGATTTACTAGATTAATTATAATATTTTCATTTTTGTATAATTATGTTTAAGTTCAAGGTTTAGCAAATTCCTAATTTGTTCACAATGTAGTATTTATGTATTTACGTTTCTTTGTTATTTTTAAATGTGTGTAATTTCAATTTGTTTTTTCTTTTAATTGTATTGTATTGTCTTTTCAAATTGTCAAGCTTTGTCACTAAATTATTGCACTTTTTTAGCTGGATTTTTATGTTTAATCTTATCTTTGTGCTACTTTTTAGAGTGAATTATTGTGATTTGTCATTTCACCTTTGTGTTTTTCTATTGAATGATTGCATTACAATATTATTATAATTTATATCAATTATTGGTCATAGTTTGTCTTACTAGCTGTGTGCATAATTTCTTTAAACTCTGCATAATTCGTGCTCACACTTGCCCATCCGACCCCAAGCACAAATATTCTCCATACACAAAAAAATTCTCAACGATATTTAGGGGTGTTCATGGTCGGTTAACCTAACCGTTAACTTAATTCGGTTCGGCTAACCCGGTTTGCGGTTAGTGTATATCTTGAACCTTAACCGAATCTAACCGAACCTATTTGAACGGTTAACCTATGAGATGGTTAACCGAATAAATCGGTTCAGTTACACGATTGACCTTGAACCATTAAATTTGACTACCATGTATAGGCGCGTACAAATTTAACCATCGATATTTGAAATTAGATGTTCAACATTATATAAACTAAATCGACAATCTAAAGTTGTCCAAAAGAGAGCAAATACATCAAAACAAAAAAATAATCATAAAACTCGATCATGTCCTCAACACAGTGAACACACAATCACAAAGAAGCACGACATTAGCATCCATGTAGCATCCATGATCTCCATATGTCTACTTCATCTTTAAAGGGATTAATGTTTAATAGTGAGATTTGGATAATATGCTACTGTGAAGGTTTTTTAAATTTAACGTAATTTATTTTCTTACGTAATCCGCTTCTTTATTATCGGTTCGGTTTTGGTTAATGATATACGTTTGAATTATCCCTTTTTCCTTATGGTAAATGCTGTCCCATCACCTATTTTTGATTATTTTGTACTTGTTTTTCGCTTATTTCGCCTATATGGTTGTTTTGGCTCAATTCAATGTCGCTTTGTAAATTGTAGTACATTTTCAATATTGTACAAGAATTGGGTTCTGCGATTTGTTATATGCTTTTGTAGGGACTTGTACGGGACACATTGTTGCGAAACCCGTGACATTGGAGAAGAACCACAGGAGCGCGAAATTGAGAGCAAACGATAGGGAAGCAACCTTAGAAGCCAAGTGAGGCCCGAACACATGAGGAGTAACTTCAAATAGTCATATCTCATGTTCTAGAGAGAATATGAGGGTGATTATGTTGGAAATATAGGTGCAAATGTAAACGAAATATAAATCAAAATTCAAATCAACAAGAAAGTAGGAACACAGGCAAATCGTCAAATCAGAGACACTGATATATAAATTTATCATCTAATATATACGAATTAACAATTTAACCTAAAAGAGTAAACGATTTATCTGAACCGTGCCGTGGCCAAGTAGCCATCAATTTGATGGTGGTAAGCCCCAATTTTCTTATTATTCACTCTAATTACTTAGTTATCACTAGTTATTATCAATAATAACTCGTTTCTACCTCCCCGCGAGGGTATCTCTACCACCATATAGGTGGGTTTATATTTGAGATTCGCGAGATCTCTACAAGGTCTGATATTCATTAATTTTGTCATGACGCTGCGATTGATGCTGACGGAATCAAATACCATTAACTACGTCGGTTGCCTTTTCTTCTTCGAGTTACATAGATCTCTGATGCCGATGAAAGACGCAAAGATGTCGACGTGCAAGGGTTCAATTTTGTTAATTAGGGAAGAATTGTGTCAATTAGATTTATTTGATGATGTTTGTCTCGTTATAATTCTTGATGTAAGTGCCGTTTGGCGACTATATTAATGAATGTCCGTTTATTTCAAAAAAAAAAAAAAAACCAATTACGCCCCACCTACGGTGCATAGCTACTCGAATGGTTGGTCTCCAAGCTTCACGGTACCGGTTACGATCGTGCAATCGATCGAAACCGGGTAGAGTCTATCAGTGGCAGGGAACCCATAAATTCATTTTTAGGAATCTAAAAAAATCGTTCTAATCATCTCGCCTTCTTCCTATATCCTCTTCCACCTTGTACTTTCATGCCCATATAAATAGAAAGAAACAAAATCCATCAATTATGGAAAACATCTCAAAAAATGCTCTGATTGTATCCATCAGCCACCTTACTCGAAATCAACCCATAAATTCCTTCAAATCAGTTTGACCAAATTGCATTTTTATTGCTAATTGACGTGTGAAATGTTGGTAAGTTTAGGAAACTTGATCAATTTGATGAGCACAAAAAAGGAAGAAGATTTTCATGATAAATTGATTATTTACGGAAAAAATAAATTTTTTAAACTTTGAATTTTAACAAAATAATCCAACAATCCCCACCAAATTCAATGTTTTTGAAAATAGTATTTTCTGGGTCCTTACCGAAGGAGATTTATTGATGTCAATGGCTCGTGGACTTGAATTGAACACCCAATCTGCTTGGTATCTACCCGTATCTTATCGGGTACCATGAGGTTTTAACGCTTTAAGGAGTTGCGTAGTCTACCACCAGCATGCTAGTCTATTTCTTTACTGATATTCTCTACGAACTCAAGTGATGCTTTATCGGCCCTACACCGTATTCCTGGATTCTCGTTGGCGCTCTAGGAAATGTACCTGCATTATCATAGAAGGCGGCCCCACCTTCACACCAACATAGGTGAGTCCATCAAGTGTTCTGCCACACACTGCCCTATAGGGCTATGGACCTCATTAAGAGCAACGCTCATATACTCAATTTAATCGGCGGTTTCCACTCAATCGTCGGTGAATTCATCAAATGTGCTGCCACACACCGCCCTACGGGGCTATGGGCTCATTAAGAGCGTTGCTCAACCTTCATACTCAATCGGCAGTCTCGATCGGTGAATCCATCAAATATGCTGCCACACACCGCCCTATGGGGCTATGGACTCATTAAGAGCTAGGCTCTACCTCTAAACTTAATCGCCAGTTTGCACCATTACCACACACAAGGATGACCTATAACAATTTAGTGCAATCGTCCAAATTGACCATGACTTCGTTTGACCCACGCTACGACTGGTGTCAATCACAGACAACTTTATCCAATGGGCATAAATCTCATCCATCTCGATGTTTAGTATATTAATCTCATTTTTTTTTTCTAACCAAAACTCGACATTCTCCTTTCTAACCATAATGCAACGGTTCCCATTCTTGGTGCTTTCAAAGATCCTCATATGCGAGTTTAGCGTGTTCTTGATCCATGTTAGGGTTATGTATGTACACTGTACATGCCAAAAATTATTAAATGTCATTAAATGACAAAACAAGCTATTTTTACTAGTAATAAGACAATAAGTATCATAATTTCCGGTACAACCGATGATAAGCATCGCATCAGCAAGATTTGGACCAATTTTACTCTAGAAGTTTGCACACCCCTCCATTCTAAGACATGCCCAAACTTGTAGATGAATTTACGTCAGGGGCATGGCCTTCCCACACACTGAATTGTGTCCAATTGCATTTGAGGAACTCTATTATACACTGAACAAGTACACATAAATCACTTCACAGTTCACACCACATATATTTTCTCAGGCAAACTAGTAACTAGAAACTCACGAGTATGCAATTCATCAATCCAAACTCAATTTATAACAAAGTTCAAGAAGGATCTTTCTCTTTTTCATGTTTTCCACGTACTGTAATAACACTAGAACTCTTCTGCTTGTGTTTTTGTCATGTGACGATAAGTCTTTCAACAGATTGGCACTTTACACTCTTAATTATTCTCAACAAACCTTGACCTAACAAGGTGCATAAGCTCACTTCGTAGAAGGACATTCAAGTAAGGCCATTCGACAAGCAACCTACCATTGGTATCCAACTTTATTATTATTCATACCCCTTAATTATCTATGTTTGCCAGAGACCCAATTATTCGAAACAAATTGTTACTAATCATGCTAAGTCACAAATACCCAAACAGCTAAACGCATAAATAATCGCACCTAACAAATATAGCTCACAATAGTTGTATTAATAAGAATTATGTAAGCATGACACTAAATCTCCACAAAGCACAACTAGCACATCGAGACTTAAACAATACATAGCGCACCCGAGTACGAGTAGGAAACACGTCCGTACATATCCCATAAGCAATTAGCTTGCATATAGCCATGATTCATCGTCCAGGAAATTTGTACGAGACAAATCTAAGCATTAGGAACCATGCCTTCTACAATAGTTACTTTTATTAAAGTTTATTAACTTAGACAAATCATGGATCAACAAAACACCACTGACATTAGGAAACACGTACGCCAAAACTTGCGGCATACATTGAGTGATTGCGGGTTTCCAAACATGCAAAACACAACGACAAATGAAGACATTTGATTCATACTCATTTCATTTACAAATAAATTAATTGGTTTCTAGATTGTTGGAAATATAGGTGCAAATATAAACGAAATATGAATCAAATCAACGAGAAAGTAGGAACACGGGCAAATCGTCAAATCAGAGACAGTGATATACAAAATTATCATCTAATATATACGAATTAACAATTTAACGTAAAAGAGTAAACGATTTATCTAAACCGTGCCGTGGCCAAGTAACCACTGGCCTAAAAACTAATTACGCCCCACCTACGGTGCATAGCTTCTCAGACGGTTGGTCTCCAGGCTTCACGGTACCGGTTACGATCGTGCACTCGATCGAAACCGGGTAGAGTCTATCAGTGGCAGGGAACCCATAAATTCATTTTTAGAAATCTAAAAAAATCGTTCTAATCATCTCGCCTTCTTCCTATATCCTCTTCCACCTTGTACTTTCATGCCCATATAAATAGAAAGAAACAAAATCCATCAATTAAGGAAAACATCTCAAAAAATGCTCTGATGGTATCCATCAGCCACCTTACTCGAAATCAGCCCATAAATTCCTTCAAATCAGTTTGACCAAATTCCATTTTTATTGCTAATTGACGTGTGAAATGTTGGTAAGTTTAGAAAACTTGATCAATTTGATGAGCACAAAAAGGAAGAAGATTTTCATGATAAATTGATTTTTTACGAAAAAAATAAATTTTGTAAACTTTGAATTTTAATAAAATAATCCAACAGATTAAAGTTGGAGGAGATAGCATATGTTGAGAGTTTTCCAACGATATATTACGAGCTTAATTTGGCCAAGTAACGAAGAATTTAGGGACCTCCAAAGATCCACCCTAGGGATTCACCCATCGGGTGGATCGATTCACCCCTGGTCCAACCCTCCGGGTGGATCACCTTACGCTGGTGATTCACCTCATCGGAAGGAGATCCACCCTCTCAGTTTTCAGTTTTGATAATAATGACATTTTTTCCTTTATTTTGTGGGTCATATATATACTCACTAAACACATGCTTAGGGAGGAACTTTTTCACTTTTAATTTTTCCTTAGATATTTTGGGGGGAGTTCAAACTAGATATAAACTATTGCTCTCTGCTAGTTTCAACATTGGTTTCTTTTCACTTTGTATTTCTTTTCATTTTTTTCATCTTTCATTAGAATTGCCACCCAAGATTATTGCAACAATTACCAAATTTTATTTTCAATGTAATTCAAGCATTATTCATTTCATCTCTCTTTATTAGCTCATTTGGGTAACAATTCTTCTCTCTTTATTTATTATTATTTATCTTGTTTTAAATATTGTTAGTTTATTATAAATTCATCTTTATTAGTTGGTTAATTAATTTACTCATCCAAGTTTGAATCTTTATCCAGTTTCCATACTTAGTATCATGTTTAAGGTCTTAATAATTGTAATTAGTGTTGGTTTAATGATTTGTGAGTAGTCTTATTGTTAGGGGGTGTGTGGGAATGTGACAAAGATCACTGATGAAGAAGATGATGAGGAGACAGTGGGTGATGTTTCTACTGTCATCAATGGAAATGGGTTTGCTACCATCAATGAAGAGGATGACAAGGAGGGGGAGTGGAGTACAGTTACTCACACTAAAAGAGGTATGCATGCTAACCATACTCACCATAACACTGAGAATAGGAGAAAGGAACCACCTTATTAACTCTTACTGCAGAAGATGTTAATGAAGGCATAGTCTATTGGCAAAATGTTGTTGTTTGTTTTATTCTGGGTGTAAACCCCCCTCTGGATGTTATGAGCGGGTATTTTAATACAATATGGGGGAAACTGGGATTGGAAAAGATCTCCTCTCTCCCTAATGGTGTGTATCTGGTTAGGTTTAAAACGATTGAGGAAAAAGATGCAATCTTGAAAGCTGGCCACCATCTCTTTGACAATAAACCTTTGGTTGTACAACCTTGGACTGAGGAGCTAGAGCTGAGTAAAAACATTGTCAAAAAGGTACCAATTTGGGTTAAGTTGCTGAAACTTGAATTGACATTCTGGACCCCGACATGTATTAGGATAGTTGATGGAGTTATTGGAAATGTGATTAAAGCTGATAGAGCAAATGAGGAGAAGAGTATGTTGGGTTGTGCTAGGGTTCTAATTGAGGTGGAAATAGATCCAGATTTTCCAGATATGATTCAGTTTATTGACGAGAAAGGTAACACTGTGGATCAGCTGGTGGAATATGAATGGAAACCCCAAATCTGCAAAAAATGTAAGGGTGTGGGTCATGTGATTAGTCAATGCAGAAGGGGAGGGATTCAAAAGCAGAACAAACAAGCTAAGATTATTAGACAAGTCTGGAGACCTAAACCTAGCCAAGTGACTCAAAACGTCCCTAACAATGCTGATGTTGTAGGAAATGGGGGTACTAGTGGATTTAACACACCAGCTATAACTGTACCACAAGTCCCTATATCAACTGGCAGACATGAGAGGCAGCTGAATTTGTCTCCTGTAAGCAATTACAACTCAGCAGACTCTACTATCCCATTCTTATCATATGCAGCTGTGGTGTGGAATGATCATGTAATTGGAGAGGTTGGAAGTGGTAGTGCAATCCATGGTCAAAATGACCATGGGTAAGATGGGATTCTGCAATGTGAGGGGACTAAATAGCCAAGCAAAACAAGCAGAGGTTAGAAGGTTCTTGAATACTCACAATGTTGGTTGTTTGGTCTCCTAGAGACTAAAGTGAAGCTTAATGCTCTATCTAGGATTCACTTTGGTATTTGTTCAGGTTGGTCTGTCACTACTAATAACAGCTACCATAAAGGGGGCAGAATTTGGGTTTTGTGGGACACATCCAAGTATGGTGTCCAAGTAATAAGTATGGATATGCAATATGTGCATATCTGAGTAGAGGATTGGGGTAATAAGAATCCTTTTTTTGTTACCTTTATATATGGATCTAATAATGCAACTGAGAGGGAGAAATTATGGCAGAAACTAGTAAGGTTTAGTCAATGGATTGCTGATGAGCCTTGGATTATAATGGGAAATTTCAATAATGTCCTATATTCCAATGAAAAAATTGGCTCAAAAGTAACTGATAAGCCCGAAATATACAGTTATATTTTATTACTTTCACTCTTGATTTTGTATACATTTCTCGTATAACATGTCGTTTTACGCTAATTTCTCTCCCTAGAGTCGTTTACTACCTCAATTGTATTTTTGATGCAGGAGAAGGATATTAGTATGAAAAATGACAAAGTAAGAGATTCGGAAAGTAAAATCTTGGGCCAGTCGACAATCAAGCCCACTTCACTTCGAGCCCGCCAAAAGAAAATGCTCGGACTGAAATCTCGTTGAGAAGTTGGTATGTAGCGGTTGGAAAACAGATCATATGGACATATATAAAAGAACAATGTTAGAAGCAATTGACAGTTAGTTTTTCTACGGAGTAGGCGTACGACATAAACACAAGGTTTCTGGATAATATAGAATAGATAGTTTTATTATTTTTTTCATCAAAAAGAACACTATAGATTAGGCGTGGATACACTAGATTAGAAGATAGTTGATTATACTAGTCTATTTGATTGACTCGGTGATTTGCAACCACCATTAAAGGAGAATTGCTATCATCAGGTTCTTTATCTTAATTTGTTCATTCCCCTTTTACGTTTTTCTAAATTTCTGGAATTCTTTTAGTATACTACTTTTGTGTTTGATTGTTGATAATTCTAGTCTCTTAAAAGTACTTCGTATATCGTAAGTTATAACTTTCAGCATTTTCGTCATGTATAATATCGTAGGCTAAATTTAGAATCGGGGAATATATGCTAGTGTTCGATTAGCAAAATTGTGAGAACATAATTTTAGTATTCGTATGACGATCGCATATTCTCTAAATTGGATTAATAAGGGTTTTCATGATATAACTTGTTGATTATACGGTAGATTGGCCGTCATCCGCATAATTGATTAGTTAATTGCTAGGCTAGTACGTTTAACCCGTATTCGTTAATTGTACAACCATAGTAGCACCGGATTATTAGACTTGTAATTGGAACTTGTCTTATTCTCCGAAATTATTGATTCTTTAAGTTGCACGAATCGAGCTTGTGTGTTTGTGGCTTAATTGACCCGAGAGTGTCCGTTGGTGCAATTGAATAGTCGAGTCTAGAGAGCATGTTCTAGATTGCTATTTAATTGAATGATATGTCAAGAACTTGTTTGATTTATCAATTTTGTGGACATTAGATGATGTAGGAACTTATCTACATTCGTGGTCAATTTTTAGAAGTATGTGAATCGATTTTCGTTCGATGATCATTTGCTATAAAGACACTAATTTATATTCTCCGATCTCATTTGTATTGTTGTTCATTCGATTTGTTTGTAATTCATTTAGTTTCGTTAATCTAGTTTATAGAATCTCATAAAAAGGGTGATTACATAATATTAGAATTTGTTTATAAAAGTGTCATTTCTCCGTGGGATCGACCCCTACTTACTCTAATTACTAGTTAATTTTGGGGATTAATTTGGGTGACCACAACATCACGCCAGTAACATTGCATGAGATTAAAGGATTCCAAGATTGTGTTCACAGATGTGGTGTGGAGGATATTAGAACTGAAGGCAGCTTCTTCACATGGAACATTAAGCACAATGACAGCACCAAAGTTTTTAGCAAGATTGATAGGGTCCTGATTAATGGTGAATGGATGATTAATTATCCTGAAAGCTAAGCTTTTTTCTGTTCTGAAGGGTTATTTGACCATTGTCCTTGTGTAGTCTCACTATAGAGGGAAAAAAATATTGGGAAAAGCAGCTTTAAGTATGACAATATGTGGAGCAAGGCCCCGGATTTTGGACGTGTTGTTAAGGCAGAGTGGGATAAATCAATACAAGGGAGTGCCATGTATGTACTAAGTAGCTAAAAAACTCAAAGCTTTGAAAGCCCCCTTGAAATCTATCAACATATCCTACTTCTCAAATATTGAGAAGCTACTGCAATGGCATGTGAGGAATTGAATGAGATTTAGAGCAAGCTACAAGATGACCCACAAAACACTGAGATGATCTCTAAGGAATCTAAGGCTGCAAGAAAGTATAGGTTCCTATATAATGCAAAAGAAAAGTTCCTTAGGCAAAGAAGCAAGGCCCATTGGGTAGCTAAAGGAGATGATAACAATGCTTATTTTCATGCTTCAATAAGAGGTAGAAGAGCCAAAAATCATGTCTTATAGATATCTGACAAGGATGGGAATTTGAGAAATGATGAAAATGGGATTCAACAAGCTTTTTTGGACTATTACCAGAGCCTCCTTGGACAATTAGCAATGAGGAAAAGTGTTCATTTTTCTACTGTTAGGAAGGGTAAAGTTCTGAATGAGAACTTAAAGGCTCAAATACTGAGGCTTGTGACAAGGGAAGAAATCAAGGCTGCTAAGTTCTCAATCAAAGGCACTAAGAGTCCTGGACCCGATAGATTTACTAGCCAGTTCTTCAAAGATTCATGGGAAATAGTTGGGCAGCTGATCACTAATGCAGTCCTAGAATTTTTTGCTAATGGAAAGCTACTCAAGCAGCTAAACTGCACTATACTGACTATGGTTCCAAAAACCTCTCAACCTACCTATGTTCTTGAATTAAGGCCAATTGCCTGTTGCAACACTATTTATAAGTGCATTTCTAAACTTTTAAGTGATAGAGTAGGAGCTGTGCTGCCGTGTATAATTAATCAAAGTCAAGGTGCAGTTGTCAAACACAGAGACATTGTGGAGAATGTGATGATCTGTCAAAATATTGTAAGGAAGTACAATATGAAAGGTATATCTCCTAGGTGCCTAATAAAAATTGACCTAAGGAAGGCATATGACTCAGTTGAATGGGATTTTGTGAGATAAATGCTGAATGCTTTGTGATTTCCGGAAAAGATGGTAAACATCATTATGGAATGTGTTACCACTCCATCATATACTATCTCCTTAAATGGTAAGAGTTTTGGTTTTTTCCAACTCAAAAGAGGACTTAGGCAGGGAGATCCTTTATCTTCATTACTATTTACAATTTGTATGGAGTACTTGTCAAGGATCTTAGAGATAATGGCTGTAAAAAATGAGTTTAGATACCATCCTATGTGTGGCAAAACAAAATTAAGTCATTTGTGCTTTGCAGATGACTTACTTTTATTTTGCAAAGGAAATATTAGCTCTGTCGGATTGTTATTTGAGGGGCTTTGCTTCTTTCTCTGAAGCCTCAGGCTTAAAAGCTAACCCTTCCAAGTCGGAAATCTACTGTGCTGGGATGGGATTCAGGGGAAAAGAGGAAGTAGTCGAATTCTCTAGATTCAAAGAAGGACAGATACAACTGGTAGAATATCTGTTTTGAACTGTATGTCATATTTTGACAGAAAAATAGTGAGCAAAATCAGGGCGTTGGGAGCTCGGAAGCTTTCTTATGGTGGAAGGATAACTCTAGTCAAGACAGTATTTTTAAATCTTCATGATTACTGGTCGAGGGTCTTTGCTATCCCAAAAATGGTGCTGAAAAAGGTTAACTCAATATGCAGAAACTTTATCTGGGACAGTAGTGAGAATCAGAAAAGAAGCCCTCGGGTTTCCTGGGAATCCATCTGCAAGCCAAAAGAAGCTAGAGGCTAGGAAATTAGAGACACTATCAGTTAGAATGCAGCTTGCATAGGGAAATATGACTGTTGGATTTATACCAAAGAGACAAGTTATGGATTAACTGGGTAAATTGCATCTACCTTAAGGGTTCTAACTGAGAGGAATATAAACCTCCTAGTTATGCGAGCTGTTTCTGGAAGAAAATCTGTGGAATAAAATATCAACTTGCAGATGGCTTCCAAAATGAGATCTGGCTACTCCCTGATCACAAGTACTATGTTGCTGCTATGGCTGAGAGGGGAGTACAACAAGGTATGGTGGGGAAAGATTATATGGAATAGACATATTATCCCAAGAGTTGCCTTTATAAGCTGGCTTGCATCCCTTCAGATATTGCTGATGAGAGACAAGCTCAGGAAAATAGGCATATGCAGTGATAATCAGTGTATATTCTGTGGGAGTGAAGTAGAGAGACACTCTCATGTTTTCTTTAATTGTTCCTTTCTCAAGGAAATGCTTAGGAGAAATGAAGAAATGGTGTCAGATTGATTTCCCTAACAGTGAGGCCCTAATGTGGTGACCAAGAAGAAATTGAGAATTAGACTGATGCAGCAAGTAACAAGGTTCATTGATTTGCAGCCTAACCTACCACATCTGGCTGACAAGGAACAAATGCAGGTTGGAAAATACGCTAATTCTTCCAACAAAACTTATTGAGCAAGTGAAGAAAGAAGTGAAGAGTAGATTTAGAAATAGCTTTGCTAATATTTCAAGTAAGGATTGTGTATGGTTAAGAAATAGAGGATTGATGTAAGTTTAAGAGCTTTCTGCTCTGTTTTGGGTTGATTAATAATAATATTAACATTTTCAACCAAAAAAAAAGGTGATATCTTTATAATTGATTTATTGTATGTTTTTCATATGATTTAAGTCTAATTGTTACCCTTATGGTTTTAATTGCATGATTGCCTAAGGTCTACACTTGGGTAATTTGTATCCTTCACTCATTAGGCCAACATAAGATATTTGAGGCTCAATTAAGCATAAGTGAGTAGGATAGATTGGTTAATTGCATGAGAATGGTTTAATTGATTAATCGAGATTTAGAATAATTACTTGAGAGGGTTTTTGATCACTTGTGGTCCGTCTTTTTGCATGAATCAATTCACTATGTGTTGTTGTCAATTCCCCCAATTAAAGTATCGGTCTTTGTTGCATAAACCCCACTTAAACCCCCTAACCCATTATTTAACGGTTATCAATTCAAAGTCTTCACATTTATTTGCCTAATAGTCAATTAGCGATAGTTATTAGATAAATTTCCATATTTAGTTCGATTAGACAAAAATTAGGACAATAATCGATAGACAATTACCCCACGTCCCTGTGGATTCGAGCCTAGCTATACTAGGATAGATTAGATCGGCTTGAACACGTTTTAGGCCTATCAGTTAACCGAAATCAAAATAATTCGAACCTAAACCTAACCGTTATACACATGTACATTAACCGAACCTATTTCAAAAATTCGGTTAAGTTAACCCAATCGTTAAAAATGTGCGGTAATCGATGTTATTCTCTTCGGTTTTTGCGCTTCGTTTTTTATTGAACACCCCTAAAGCTATTATGTCATATTATATATATAACCTTAATTTTTACGAATTATAAACATCTTAAATGATATACAAGAGGAAACATCGTCCTCTAGCACCGAGAGGAAAAAGAGACGAACTTACATTAAACATGATCGCATATGGAATGGCTACTTCTCAAACATTCCGCCTTACACACTTTAGCATTTTCGACGTAGGTTTCGAATAAGAAGGGAGTTATTTCTTCGTGTCGTAAGTGCTCTAAAAAACCACGACACTGATTTTCTAAATAAAGTCGATGCAATTGGTAGGAAATCCCTATGTCCAATTGAAAAATGCAATGCCGCCATTCTTATGCTTGCTTATGGGGTGACAAGAGATGCTATTGATGAATACGTACGAATCAGAGAAAATACAACAATCCAATGTCTAAAGAAGTTCAACTAACGTGTAGTTGACATAGTTGGAGGCCACTACTTGAGAAAGCTGACCACGAATGACACCTAACGCCTACTCCAAGTTGGGGAGACTCGTGGTTTCCCAGGTATGCTTGGTAGCATTGATTGCATACCCTGGATACGGGAAAAATATCCAACTGCATGGCAAGGCATGTTTACTCGTGGTGATCAATGCAAGGCAAGACAACTATGATACTTGAAGCGGCGACCTCTTATGATTTGTGGGTACTGCATGCATATTTTGGTATTGGAGGATCAAACAATGATATAATTATATTCGATCGCTCTCCATTATTTGATGAATTTCTCGATGGTCGAGGTCTAGATGCCTAATTTACGGTGAATAGAACTCAATACAATATGGATACTATCTTGCAGGTGGTATCTATCCTGAGTGGGCAGTCTTTGTAAAGACCATCCCACGAACTGACTTAATATCTGATAAAAAGAGATTATTTGCAAAACATGCATCAAGAAAGTGTAAGGGAAGATGTAGAGCTGATATTTGGGGCGTTAAAAAAGAGGATCGTAAGTGTTGCAAATCAAGCACGTTTTTGGAACAGACGTGACACTGGAGATATCATGAAAAAATGCATCATTTTGCATAATATGATCATTGATGATGAAAGATAAGATGAGATCTACGTAATGGTTTTGATTATGATGTTGCTTCAAATCAAGATCAGGGACCTGAAATAAGCAATGGTGTTCTTCCCACGTATTATGCTAATCGCGAACAATATTTGGGAAATCATAGTCGCGTTCGTAATCGAACAACGAATCACCAGTTACAAGCTGACATAGTAGGGCATATATGTGATTATTTAAATGTTCGAGGTGACAATAATTAAGTTACCTTGTCCTTTTGGTCATTTAGTGTTCAACTTTACGTTACATGAAATTGTTTCAAGTTTTAGTTATCATGCACTATATATCTTTGTTTTTTTGTTCCTGTATATGTCGATGTACTTCATACTTCGTTTTCATCATTATAAGAATATTTTTTTGATATTTTATATATTGGCTCAAAAAGTTAAAATCGTATGGAGTGCATTAGTGAAATTCAAAATTATGATACATTAATCTTTTTATTTGATACAATGTTTTGTAATCGTAAAATGATTTAATTAACATAGTTATTTATTATCACCAAAGATAAAAAAAAATAGAATTAAGAAAAGTTATATATGTTTATGCAAGTCTGAGAGGAGTCTTCGAATAAGACCGACTTTAACGCGGTACGAAAAATTGGGTTTGAGCTCAAATGTGAAGAGTCTGATGTTCACACTTGTATTAAAGTAGGGTTAAATTTCAGCCATTTGAGAATGAGTCTTGGAATGCCAAGACCTGGCTTCAGACGCTAACACACTACTTTTATGGGCCAATCCACCTTTTTCTCTTTGATACTGTAGGTTTTCCTTGGTGTATGCACTGATTAGCCCCGATTGTTCAATATTTATATGCTTATATTAGTTTCTATATTGTTATTTTAATTTATTTTTAATTTTTAATTTTGATTTTTCATGCATTCTTCTCGTTTTACTTGTGTGGTGTAAATTCAAATTTTTACAATATTACTACGGAAAAAGCCTACGGAAAAAGCACGTGGTACCCCTGTACTTTGAGGTTTCGCATGCGGTACCCCTACTACTTAACTTTCTGCACGGGGTACCCCCGTACTTTGGAGAACCGCACGCCGTACCCAGTATTCCTATTGCCGTTATAACTCCGTTAGGGAATCTTTTTGGCGCCTTCGTTAAGCACAAATAATACAACATTAACTACTTAACTGCTCATTAAACATCAACTGATCATAATTACCCATGTTTTCATTTTCCCAAAATTCTTTAACCCATTTCTTCCTCCTTCGTGTCTGCCTCATCTTCTCCTTGTTACTCCATTAAATTTCTCTCTCTCTCTTCTCTGATCTTCCTCTCTCCCTCCTCTGAAACTCGAAATTGTTACATGTTTGGATCAAATCTCAATTATCGTGGGTGAAATCAACTTCCTGCGGCTGATAGCAAATCATTTAGGGTTTATTTCTCATTTATCATGTAATATTTTGTTATGTTATTTGATCATTTTTGGGATAAAAATTAAGTCCATGATTGAATTATTAAGGAAAAAGTGTGGGATTGAAGCCTGTGAAAGAACAATGTACAAGGTAAGGACTACGGCTGCTGAAAATGAGACTGGGGGATATGAAAACAGCTACAATATGCTTGCTACTTATTCTGATATGATTAAGGCCCTGTGCGATTTAACTTATTCAACAATGTTTTCAAATCAGATCAGATTTATTCAAATCAAATCAAATCAGATCAGCTTTATTCAAATCAAATCAAATC
>JBBYHQ010016105.1:0-10470 GCA_038382645.1 Spergularia azorica | reverse complement strand
TATTGCTATATGTCCTCCAAACGTTAATCACGCATAATTTTTAGTAGACCCGTGATTTCACGGGGTATAAGACTAGTTTGAATTAATCTTGTCTGATCAAAGTAGAACACAAGACCAGATTGATAAAAATTAGCTGGAGCTAACTGTTTTCGGGGGTCAAGTGGCGCGACATATAGTATCTGATCAAGAGAAAGGGCTGGCAAAATGCAGCTGAAGCTGAGGCTGCTCCATGCTTCCTGTAGCTCGGATCTCTCATTTTTGCAGCATTTACAGGGTGCTATTGCGGTCATAGAGGTTACGAAAGGGTCTGATTGCGTGACGTTTAACCTCAAAGCAAGAGTAGCACGCAGTCTCCTACGGAGTACTCAAAATGACATCTAAAAGTATCTCCATCACATAATCGCAATATACTAGTGCAGGTTTTAGACAATATATCAGTACAATGGAAAAAGAACTTCACTTATTGTTGAAAAACCATCGGAAGATGTAATTAGGATATACAGAACTTCACTGTCATAACTGCATCTGGAGCAACCGAACAGTAACCAAACCAAATCACGGGCAAAAGCGAAACACAGACGGAAAACAGAGAAACAAAGAGGTACAGGCAAACAAATTCTCAAATTGGATTTCAATATCCAGTCATTATTACATGATGTTTGCTGGAAAAATCATAAGGATGGTCATTCTTAAGAACTTGTGGGTTGGGCAGGTCGATCTTCGCTGTCATTAAGCAAGACTAAGGTTTCAGTGTAAGGTGTCATCTGCAACCGCAGCAAAGGTCCCTCCAGCTGAAGCACACCGTGGTTTGTACGTTCAGCCACAGGATCATATGCAACTATGTGTCTACTACGGCAGTAGAACATCAATTCACCACTAGTTCGAATACCTGCTGGTTCTTGGAATCCTTCAATGACAAATTCTTTAGACCACGACTCCCGCACACCATACTCTTTCATCACCCACAAACATATCTTCCCTGATCCGAATCTTTCAACTATCCCAAGAAAATCACACCACACCACAATCGACATCTCATACGAGCCAATGTCCCTCCCTTCTAGCTCCCTAGGCAACATCATAGATTTAAATGTTTCGCTAGCTAAATCAAACCCGATAATCAGACGATCATACGAGAGCCAATGAAGGACAGCATTGAGACGAACCCCAGTGTCCGCTCGAATAGAAGGTAACGAAGTTGCAGCAGCCACATCTGTCCAAAAAGATGTGCTAAGCTTGAACATATCCATTGTTGAGTGACCATCACGATCATAAATCCTTACAAACTTGAAGTCGTTTCTTACCGTGTCAGGTCCAAAGCCAACAGCTGTATGCATCAACTCTTGGCAGCTGAGTTCGTAATTAGGCTTCGGAAGAGTTAGGAATTTCCTTACCATGGGATTCCATAATACAACAGTGTTGGTCCTCTGGTAGCTGTCCGTCATACAAACCACCCCATCGACACAATCCAAAATATAATAGAACTCATAACCATCTCGAAATGGAGAACAAATATCCATCCTCTTATCAAGATTTTCGTTATCAAAATACATGGCATAAGCATCATCACGAGACTCCTGGTAGTAACACCGGATCAGGACTTGGTGATCCCTAGCCCGACTGTAACTGGCGTGCTCAATAATGAACTTAGAGCTAGTAATGGCACTATTCCAGGATTTACAGACGCACCTGAACCTTAACAGCGATTTGACGGGCAGTCGTAGTAGAACCTCCAACAACAATTCTTCTGGTAATTCTCGGGCCATAAGTTGGTAACTTAGTTGTGTACTTTGTACAGATTTTGGTATAAATTGCTTAAGAAAAGATATGAGATAGATCTTAAACTTAAGAGTTAAGACACATGCTGAGTGAAATGCAAGTTCTTTTACGATGCCCTTATTTATGCACAAAAAAAAAACAGAGTCAATATTGGACGGCTTTACTTTACCATAGTCAAAAGGGAAAGATGGATTGAAAATAAATAAGAGAAGATTCTGATATGTCTGGACTCTGGACGCTTCAAGTTATTCTTCTCCATGAGATCCAGTATTATTAACTACAGGCTTGACCTTGAGACATTTCGCTAAAATCCGGTCAAACCAAATGTGAACTGTGAAGGATTTTAGCCTTATAGGATTATGATCATCTCACGCCTTACGACTTTTAGTTTTTTTCGCAGGATTCGCCACCTCACTTACTTTGCTATTAAAGAACCAACTCGACCAAAAGTCTAGAGTAATGATTTGTGCCCATATAATGACTTTATACTTTAACATTTGCAATTAGGCATGAAAGGCACCAATAATACAACAGGCCTTTTCCGCCTTCAATTGGAGAACATTTATTGTATCTAAAACTTACATGAATAGGTAAAGATAACATGAAAGTAAACATGAAATTTATATCATGATGTGCAAAACATGAATGTAGAATGAATTCTATGAAGAGGAGATTTCACGCAGCATATGGAAGTAACATAACTTTCCAGAAACATTCGTGCACCATAATCACACTTTATTATCCTTATACTTCTTGGAACAACATTACAGAATTCCTTTTAAGTTTGTTATCATATGTTGCAGTCCATATTGATATCGAAACGCAGAACAACTAACACAGTCAAGATTACCTCGAAAAAAAGGGGGCAAAACTGCAATAGACAGAAATGCAAGTCGAAAACATCAGTGCCATTCTAACGTTTCAGATGAAACAGGCTACCTAACCAAGATAGAGTACATTTGCCAGGACGAAGCACGAAAATCTGTCAACACAACAATACAGTAAAACATTGAAAATATGACAGCATTACAGATTTGAGATACATGATTGCATTTGCATGGCCTCAATATGGTGCAAGAACCAGTAGACAAAAAATATGCTTAAGAAATACAAGCCACAAGAACGTAAGCAATATGACATGCAGCAGCACTGTACTGTTTGCTATAGTCTGTCAGTCAGTCTGATGCGCAAGAAGATGCCTACTCTATGTAAATCAAATGATATAATATCCTGAGGTGATTAGCCACATTCATGTATGTTGTCTGAATCAGCTACTTATCACTTGGCCATGAATAGAGTAAATACTGTAATAGCAAAGCTTTTTCACCCCATAGATACAGTCATACAGTGATCATTCTTTATAAAAATATGCATGTATGATTTCACAGAAAAACTGGCAAAACAGGGCCGAGTTGGAGCGTTTAAGTTATTCTATCAACATAAAGTTTTCATGACAAAACACAATTGCTATAATGATATACTCAATACTATTTTTTTTTTTTTTTTTTTTGATAAGGATATACTCAATACTATTACACAACAGAGAACATGTGGAAAAGACAATGAGTTTGAGGAAAATAACTGAAGGTATACAACTTGTATAGGGCACATACACAAAACAAATTATGGTGATTGCCTGAAGCCATGGCTCAAGTGGGAAATAAGTAGGAAAGGATGTTAAACCCTACCTAATGGCCGCAACAGCCACACACGGGACAAGGTACTAGCATGAAAATATTCAGATCATTAAACTATGCCCAATGGTATTGATGAACAAATAGAAGTGTAAACAGAGTCGTTTAAGTAATTAGACTTTGATTCTACTAGACCCCCCTGAAACTGAGCATGCACAAAATCCGTTGGCCGAACAAGTAATTAGACTTTGTTTCTACTAAAACTTACCAACCTAATATGAGGTAGCTGAGGTAGACTTTTGCCAATCTCAAACCCAGCACCCATGGCTTTAGCCTCAACAATTGCGGGCACCCATCTCTCGCAAACTTGTTGCAACTTGCCATCAACACATCCCCTTAGCAGCCCCTAACAACGAACCCCGAACCACTTCCTTTGTCTCCCAAAAGAACCATCCACATTAAGCTTCAACCATCCCGGATCAGGAGGTTTCCACTTGAATTGTCCTCATGCATCAGCCCCTCAAACTCCTAATCTGACTTACACAGCTGACTAAAATAAGCCAACCAGAAACTAAGAGTGCAATCCCAAACCTTCTCTGCCTCTCCACCATACAAAACAAAATTTCTGTCAAACCATATTTGCCACAGCAACACAGCAGGCAACCCCGCTCTTCCTACCACCTCTTGCTCCAGCAGCCTCTTTGTCCACTCGACCATACTATTAGCGTCACCTCCACTCGTCCTTGTTTTTATGCCCATTAACTCCATAGCTCTGCTATTTTTGGCCAAAAAGGTAGAGCATGAAAACCAGTCTCTATCTCGCTTCCACATCGCCTGCAAATCGGATCAACGGTCTCAATTCTCCGTTGTATATTCGCACCACTAGGCAAAGGTCTGTTAGAGACACTCCACAAGAAAGATTTAACTTTCGAGGTCAGCAATCAAGCCCCTAAAGTCGACACCAGAAGGCCCCATATTCCTCTGAATAGGTTTAACACAATATCTAACATTCAAGTTCACCAGATCACATCTTGAAAAATATTACACAGCTCTTTAAGTTACGTTATCATATTTTGCAGTTCATATAGATATTAAAACTACTAACACAGTCCTGCACACAAGAGATTATAAAACGATCAAGGGGATCTGCCCACTTGGGCGTTGGGATGAAACGGTCCATGGACCAGTGTACTGAGAAGAAAAAGGGCAAATCGATGAACAGAAACCATTAGGATTAAGCAAGAGACTACCTCAATTGTAAAAAAAAAAAAAAAAAAGAATAAGCAGCAGACATGGAAATCAAAGCATCTGCACCATTCTCACTATTTCAAATGAAACAGTTTAAGAGGCTATTTAACCAAAGTTGTACGGTGTATATATTTAACCTGACGAAACATAAAAATCTAATAACCGAAAACATACTAAACAAACAAAAGCCACAAGAATATAAGCAATATGACATGCAGCAGCACTGTACATTATAGTCTGTCAGTCGTATTCAGAAAGATGATGCCTGGTATAATATCAATTGATGATAATCTGGAGGTGGATTAACGCCATTCACAGATGTAATCTAATCCTCCAGCTACTTATTACTTGGCCTTGAAAAGAGTAAAAGTAAAGCTTTTTCACTCCATAAATGCTATGATCATTCTCTAAAAAAGTGAGCATGTACGATGTTACAGAATCACGGGGAAAACATGGCAGAATTAGCGCATACGGTGTATAAGTTATTCTATCGACAGAAAGTTTTCATGACAAAATATAATTGCAATGATTAATTAAAGCTAATAGGGCTGGCTGATATGCCTGTATGAAAGAGTGAACTCCAATAAAATGCCTTATTTTGAAAATAGTACAACTGCCGAAGATAAGGATATCATAATCGTCTCAATTCTTTAGTCAGCCACATCAAAAGCACATACAGGCAACTTGAATGATATCAATAATACCCCTCATTAACCAGATAAACAAGCAACTTACTATTCAATGATAATCATCGTTGCAGGTTCCTTTGCGCCCACCTCTTCACCCTTACTATCATTTTGTGCTGAGAGAGGCACATTATCACCCTGCTGAAGTAAAACCAAACTCTCCGTGTACGATTCTACATGCCAGTGAAATTCCGGTTCAGTAGGCTGAAGATTCACAAGTATGGGACTATCCATTATAGGTTTGACCGACAAACCAGCTTGGCCAACCATCACAACAAGTCCATTCTTGCTAAACCCAACTATGGATTGTTCCCATATCGTCAAATGAAGGTCTAGCGCAAACATTTTACTCCATGACTTAACAACACCACCCTCCCTTAACACCCAAATGTCACATTTCTTCTCATCCACAGGATTAATAAGTGCAAGAGAGTCACGGAAAATCGACAACTCTGTTGTGTAAGGGGGCTTTTTCGTATTAATCTTCTCCGGAAAACCAATCTCCGAGCACAACTCAGAACTCAAATCAAACGACACAACCATGATCCTCCCATCATCTACACTTGTAATCCTATAAATAACTCCCTTGACAGTGCGAGGCCGAGACCCAGAAACCCAATCCGGAACAAACTCAACATTCCTCCAAGACCGTTCCTGGAGCGAAAACACAGTGGCCAAACAATCAGGTCCATCACCCACATCACTCATACCATAGTGAACCCTCCTAAACCTCATAACAACTTTATAATCATTACCCAAAGCATCATACCCAAACCCGAAAACCCGGCCCATATCCCATCTTATATCATCAACAATGCCAGGAAGAGTATAACATTTTCTAATGCTAGGGTTCCATAACATAATAATCCCAGATTTATAATCCCACAAACAAACCAATCCATTAACACAACCCAGAATAATATAACACCCAGCTTCACTCCTAAATGGGAAATTTAGGGTTTCAAGTGCATTAAAATCTTGATTATCATCATGCAACGTGTATATTTCCTTCAAATTTTTTGTGGGCATCCGTCGCATAAGCACAGTATTCTTGCCAAAATCATGGGTGCGATTTACATGTAATAAAATGAAATCAGAGCTTATGATAAGAGAGTGCCAGATTTTGCATACACACCTGATTTGTAGCAGAGTTTTGATGGGTAATCTTACTAGGATTTGGCATAGCATTTCATACGGCAACGAAATGATATCCATCTCCATGATATGAGGATTTTTTTGAGTGGAAAGTTTGAATAGAAGGAGAGTAATGATGAAGATTCAAGAGTGAACGAAACGAAATAAAGGGCAGCGGAGCAAAGTAGAAAGGGCCCGTAAGCAATTTACTATAAAATGGAAAACTTCTACGCTCCCCCAAAAGTCTAGACCGCTTTAAGAGTCGACTCAATCAAAAGGGTAGACAGATGGTTAATACTCAATAATAGGTTCTGTATCTTAATTCTTAATCGTTACTACTTTCATTTCACTTCATTCGCATTTTCTACTAGGCGCTTTGATTCAACTTTAAAAACTGTGACCGTCATTTGGATCACATTGGTAATTTAGATCAAATCAAAACATACCAAGCAAATATTAATACTTGAAATATAAGTAACGTGAACTCATCAAAATTGTTGGTAATTAATCAAATTAAATCAAATCAAATTATATAACCTGTGACTGTCATTAAGATCACATTAGTAATGAATCTAGTTTAATTACTAGTATGAACTCATCTTGTAGAGTATATGAAGTCGTGATGATGAAGCAACTGCATCAGCAGGACTACAAGTATACTCCGGCAGCAGCAGAGCAAGCTCAATAGCAATAGCTAGGTAGTTACAGGTCACTATCATGGTGACGTTAGCATAACAGAATTTAGAATTCTGTTATGAAGCAGTTACCAATTTGTACTATAAATACTTGAGTTGTAATTCATTCCAAAACTAATGGATTCATAATCAATAAAATGTTTCTTTTACACAATTATCAAATTCTCTCTTTTAATATGGTATCAGCCTAAATGATCCAAATCTTCCGCATTACGCTAACTTTTTCGTGAAGGAAATCAGTTACACAACTGATTTTCACACAAACTTAGTGCAAGAATCAACCAAATTCTCGCTGATTCAGCTCAAATTCTTCGCAAATCTTCCTTTTTCTCTTCGAAACTTCTCCTAGAATCTACTCAAAACAGATTCGAGAAGCAGATTTATCATCCGAAATCAGTTCAATTCAGCTGATTTCTTTCAAAAGAAGCCGAAAATCAGTACAACACTTGCTGATTACGCTTCTCCTCATTGTTCACTGAAAATCACAGTGAATTTGCAAACTGTTTCTGTGAATTTGCAGTAAAGCACTTCAATTTTCAGCAAATTTCATTACATCAGTGGAATTTGTCAGTAGAACAATCGATTTTGCCTCGCAAATCAATCGCTGCAAGAAATCAGTGGTTTCCCAGCTTAAATCTACTGATTTTCAGCATAAACTGTTGGATTCAGTGTTTTTGACCTTGCATTTGTTACGATTGATCAATCGTCAGTGAATTTGTTACTGATTGATCAAAGTCTGACTGAAAACAGACAAATTGATCAGGTTTTGGAATTGGTGTCAGTGTCAATCTTCTGCAGGAAGTTTTCTTTCTTACTGTGAGTCAACAAGATGGTTGATGCAACTTCAACACCTGGTAGCCTGAATTCGGCTTCCAATTCCTACAGAGATCCCTGCTTCTTTTGAAGTTGTTGCAAATCCCATATGGTTGGCAATAGCAGGAATCGTAGAATGAATAAGCCACCATAGCACTGTATAGTCAACCCTCATCCAGTCATAGTAGTGTTCATCAGATTCTGCAGGTCTAGCTAGCTTCCCATTGACGAAACCAAGTTTGTTCTTCGAATTGAGAAACAGTTTGACATGGCGTGTCCAAGTAACAAAGACATTAGGTTAGATCTACAAAATAAAACCAAGAAATTAGATCTGTAACTTTGATATTGATGATTCAAAAAATGAACCACATAAAACTATGACTAACTTACTAGGAATCACAATGAAAAAGGCAAAAAAAAAAAAAAAAGAGATGGAAACATGGATCTAACCTGTATTCACATTACCAATAATCTTCAAATTATGTTCTTCACGCCAAGAGAGAGGAAGAACGAAAGAGAGGAGAGAGAAGCAGGAGGGCAAGATGAGTTTTGGTGAGGAAAAGAGAGAGGAGGACATGACGAGTTTTGTAGAGGAAAGAGAGGGATAGTAAAAGAGAGTGGTTGTTGTGCTGGGAGAAGGAAAAAAAAACCTAAAATTGTTTTTATATAGTCCCAATCGGCCAACCCATGAGAAGTGTGGGGCATTGCTATAATTCTCAAAAGAATAATTAAAAGTCTGGTTGATAGCAAATATGGTTGCTAATCTGCGACCAATCTAAAGGTTGGTGCAGATTACCGACCAATATAGAGTTTGGACTCAAATCAGCAACCAAGTTTTGCAACCAAATGGCATTTTTGATGCAAATCTGAGACCAATTCCGATTTGGTCGCCAATTGGCATCCAAATAAATTTTTGGTCCCCAATTTGCATCCAAATAGATTTTTGGTCGTCAACTAGTAACCACTTTGTTGTTGGAAGCAAACATTGGTCGCAAAAGGGCTTTTTTCTTGTAGTGAAATGAACAAAAGAAGGGGACGTGGCGGTCATAGGGTTGGAAAATGACATATATGGCCGGTGGAATTAACTAGGTCAAGGTGGGGATGTGGGTGGGGTGTGGCGGGTTAGGGTCGTGTCGTGGTGGGCCGGCTAGGTGAGAAGTGTCCGTGTGGAGGCTGGTGGAGAGGGTGAGAGGAGAGACAAAATGGGGTTTTAAATTTTTAATTAAGTTGGCTTTTGAGTTTGTTTTCTGTTTTGTTTTTTGTTTTTTGTTTAACTTATGGTTTCGTTAATTAATTAAGTAATAACGATGGTCATTTTGGGAAATATTTCAAGGATATGGTCGTTTTGGCGAATAGTTTTAACAAAATGACCGTTTTGGGAAATTAGCCGAGTGGATGCATCATGCATGTATAAGTATCTTAATAATTTGAATTCCCAGTTTATTTTAGTGAAATATTTTATTTACTACAAAATAAGGCTAAATAGTATAGACTTGACATTTTATTTTTAGGGCTAAATATAAGATTTTTTTTTTACACAAATTCTACCGTGAGACGGTCTCATACGATAAGACCTCTCACACATTTTAAAAGTAAGTATTACTTTTCAAAGCCATCCTATTTCAAAAGTAACATGTTGATCTATCAAAATTAACCTATAAATTGGTCTCATACGACGGAACGGTCTTACCGTAAAATTACTGTTTTTTTTAACAAACCAGTAACAATGAGAGGGCTAATCAGCAGTCTCGTAGAGCAACTGTAGTTGGATGTAATACCCAACCAATAGCAAAGAGAGTGGTAATCTAGTAATTTGTAATCTGCAATCTGATGGAGCAACTACAACTGTCATTTCTCAATTAGTATTTAAACATTCACAATTCCAGGCATAAGTAGCCAAAAAAAAAAAAAAAGATATTGATCACAGTAAAACCAAGTAACCTACCCTTTGAATCTTCCTGATCCCCCAAAGATTCCACAAGACAAAATGCTACTCCTAAAGCATTAATTGAATCTTTACTTATCTATTAATAGGCTAGCTTCACGGCTGACGTGGAAAGCTATCAAGGATATTGAGTAAAAAAAAGTCAGGTCATAGCTTATTTGTCAACCTAAAAATACTCTTGCATCTTTGTATCCCACATCACCTTTCTAAGCTTCTTTCTAAATCCTAAACTGTCTCCCGTCTCCCTTTCTATTCATCTTCTCCCTGCCGTTTGCTGCGCGTTGTTCTGTCAAAACTCTTTCAAGTTGCCTTTTCCCCTCTTTTGTTCTCTGACCTCCTACCTCTGTCTCTTCATCTGCTTCCCCACCGTTTCATTCCATTACTACTTTCAACGTTCATCTCCTCCATCACTATAAAACAAATTTAATGGGCAGGATTTCTCGCCCCCGAGTTCCCTGAAATGTCTTCATTTTCTTTTCTGAATATCTGATTGTTTAATTCTCATCAAATTTGTTGTCTTATGATTAATTGATTTT
>JBBYHQ010016084.1:0-10472 GCA_038382645.1 Spergularia azorica | reverse complement strand
TACCTGGGAAGATCTTGAGGTGTTTTTATGACAAAGATTTCAGGTGAGTAGGTGTTATTGCCACACACTGTTCTCTCTAGTTTGTTTACTATTGTTTCAGTTCTATGATCTACCATCATCTAATTTCTGACTAATTTTCCCCTCCGGAACATCTTTCTGATATGTTCTTCCTACCGTCTTAGTTTAATGAGCGAACGTTGTGCCTCTTAATTATCTTCCATTGTCTTGAACTGTATTCATTGGCATGACTAGCAGTGCCTGGAAGGATATTCGACAATCACTCAATTTGGCTGAAAAGTGTGGCAATAACACCTACTCACCTGAAATTAAAAACACCTAACAGCAAGACAATAGTAAGCAATAGTCATGGAAGGAAAGAATAGTCGGCAATCACTCAATTTCGCCTAAGTTGATTGTTTTCCCTTCAGGTCAGATGCAATTGAATCTATTCTCTGCGGTGCAATGTTTCCATCTGAGTTTGCTGTTAAAGATGTAGTCAACCCCTGGATAACAATTTTAGTTGGATTGGACAAAGTTGAGGTTAAAGCTCTGGAGAAAATTTTGGAGCAGAAGCAAAGGTAATTTAATTGGAACGTTATCAAATTCTACTGATATTGAGATTATTTAGGTCAGAAGAAGTTGCCTCGGATTTCGTTAATCGTTTATCTTTTCTTTATACTGAAGGTTTCAGCAGGAAATGCAAAAGTATCTCTCTCTTAAGCAGACATATAAGGTTTGGCAATTGTAGCAAGTTTTAGATTTCGATTATGAAGAGAGTGTCAATTACTTTGACACTGTAATATTCTGTCACGTTTGACCGCTTGTGTCTGAATTCAGGATGTTGATATGACAGACTATCAAAAAAAGGCTATCCTTTTATTTCGAGTCATGTCCAGGTTTTTTGTGGATCCTGCAAAGGCTGAGGAAGGGTTTTTGGCTCTTGATCAATTAAAAGATGTTAATATATGGAGAATTGTATCGTCTTTATTGGATCCAACGACTAGCTTCCATCAATCTCATGCTCATCAGGTAATCATAGTTCCTTTCTGTAGATGCTATTGAAAGCTTGCAGATCTTGTTATCTGTTCACTGCTAATCTTATAGAACAATGTGTTCGCCACATATCATGCCGCTTGGTTATGGTGGAGAATCCCTGGGGTATATGAGTATCCTAATGACGTAGCTACTGCCCCCCCCCCTTCAACCTTCTGAGTGTTTCTCCAAATTTACTTGTTGATTGGGGATGCTCTAGCTTACTGTAAATCTTGTTTGGATGACCCGGTTTCTTCTTCAGTTCTATTCCCTGCTTTGATCTTTTTATTTACTACCAGTCTTGTCTCTGATGAGTGATGACAGGTATTCCTTGATTTAAGGTCTTATTGCATGATCTTTTGACATGGACAATGCTATTGTTCCCCTTTTTTTTTTTCTTTTTTAATTTCGAGTTTAGATATCGCGGCTGAGAACTGTACTCTACCCTGGTGGGAAATGGAATTCTAAGCAATATAGTTGGATACAGCTTAAGTGTTTAAGCAGAATAACAACTTGGCCTTTGACTGAGAACTATTGTAATGTTTACTACAGCTCGTCCCACCTTTCCCCATTCTTCAGGCCTTCAGGGTCGGTGTGCAGGAAATGAGCTTGGGTTGGGTGTCTGAGAGGAGGATTATATCTTGTTTTGTAGAAAGTGCCTTATCTATGTTAATATAGCGTTCTTCATTCTATAATAATGACTAAAAGCTTAGTTCGCTGGGAAATTAAACTTTTGGTTTTGTGCTGTTATGTGCAGGACGAACTACTTGATATTCTCGGTGAAAAGCATCGCCTTTTCGATTTTCTGAGTGTGCTTACTGTGAAGTGTTCATACATGCTTTTCAGCAAGGAGCATGTGAAAGAATTTCTTTTGGAACTGACCTTGCAAAAATCTGCTGAAGTTCCAGAGACTTGTCTGTCGTGTGTCAACATGTTGGTGGTAAAGTCTCACTTTTCCGGTTCTTTGCTGCATAAGCTTTTTAATGTGATTGACAGTCGATGGAGTTTCAACAAATTGTATGTTGGACCGTACGTCTGGTTTTTTGACCTTGTTTCACCAATGCTGCCTGGGATATTCTGCCATCTGTTCGAGTTTCGTAACTATCTTAGAACCAACCCTCCCCTCCAAAAAAATTTAAAAAACCCATATAATGGAAAAGTATATAAGGAAATATTGAACTACATGCATAAAAAGAGTTTTCATTTCATTCTTTAGTTTCTTTCTAACATTTCAGCAAAGTGCCCAGTACCCTTGTTTATTGAGAAGTTGACTTTTATTCTTTTCAATTTTGGTTTATGGTTTCCAGATTCTAGCAAGCTATTGCCCTTTATTGCTTGTTGGAAGTGAAGAGGATTTGCTAAACCTACTAGAAGATGACAATGAAATTGTAAAAGAAGGCATTCTGCATGTCTTAGCAAGGGCTGGGAGTACTATCAGAGAACAGCTGTCAACCTCATCAAGGTTTAACTCTCGCTTTGTGTTCCGTCTGAGCCTGTTTGGCTTCTTATAGCTTGTGTAACATTTTGTCAATTACTGTAGTTCTGTTGATCTGAAGCTGGAAAGATTGTGCATAGAAGGCACCAGAAGGCAGGCCAAGTATGCTGTTCATGCCCTTGCAGCAATAACAAAGGATGATGGGCTTCGATCTCTATCTGTACTTTGCAAGGTTTAAATATACCTTTTGATCCACAAATAGAAGCTTTCCTTTCGGGTGTAATTCTAAGTTTGTATTGGTGGTGAAGAAATTTAACAATTTCATGTTGATTGTGCAGCGGTTGGTTGATATGTTGGAGGACAAGGCGCGTTTACCAACCCTACTTCAATCACTCGGGTGCATCGCACAAACTGCTATGGCGGTTTTTGAGACCAGAGAATGTGAGATCGTAGATTTCATTAAAAGCAAAATTTTGGAACTTAGTGACGTAAGTTAATTGCAATTTTGTTGACCCACTTTAGCATTTGCCTTTTATGAACATAGTGCAGCATATATTTTATATTCGTACGTGATTTCATTTTTATTACTTTCAGAAGGGAAAAGAGAAAGCAAAAGCACGCTGGCGGGATCAGAGTGAGCTTTCTCAGTTAAAGGTTAGTTATCTTGAATTGTATTACCTATTGACTTCTGGTTTACCACTCCCTCAACTGGGTTTACATTTAGAATGTTTACATATCTGCTAATGGGTTTCCTCGGTTTATTATCTTGTAAGAACAATATCTTGTACAAACATTTTTGGATAATATTGCTTATCACTGTCTTGCCATCTTTTATTTCTGACCAGGTATTTGGAATCAAGACGCTGGTCAAGAGCTACTTGCCTGTGAAGGATGCCCATCTTCGTGGGGGGATTGATAGTCTGATACAAATTCTTAAAAATATGCTGGCCTTCGGAGAGATTTCAAGAGAATTGGAATTAAGGTGCTGTTGAGAATGTTGAAAATCTTATATTTGTGTTATTTTGTATATTTCTCACACTGTAGACGTTCATTTTAATTTTTGTAACCATTTGCAGTTCTGTGGATAAGGCTCACTTAAAGCTTGCTTCCGCAAAAGCTATTCTTCGCCTCGCAAGATATTGGGAAAGTAAGATACCAGTTGATGTTTTCCATCTCGCTTTGAGGACAGTTGAGGTGAGCTACTGGTAAAAGTGGTGTGTCAATGAGATTCTTTTTGGTTTAAGTTACTAAGTTCGACCACTGATCTGTCAGAAGTTTGAGTGAGATACAATATCTTCAGAATGCTGGTTTGATTTACACGAAGTTTAAAACATTAATCATAAAGTCTCGCTGCTTGTTTCATTTCCAATGATTATTGAAAGAAAAACAAGTAGAAAAGAAAAAAGAAAGAAAGAGAACCTTAATAGGGAGGAATTTATGTTTTTGTTAACTCGATTGATTAATGGGAATTGAAATGATTCTGTTATTGGTGGGCTAATTATCAAACAAGTGGCTTGTCAAATTTTCTTAGAGGAGTTGGAAGGAAAGAAATATACCTGACTATATGTATTGTTAGCATTCTTTTCATTCATATCCCTTCGTTATAGAAGGAAAGCAAGGTGTGACTAATATTAACAAACATTTCCCATCCCATGATTGTCTTTCATGTTCTTCCAGGTATAATTTTCTCTCATTATGCCTTCTGTTTTTAGAGTTTAATTCTGTCATCTTCTCTTTTGTGCTATGACAGATAAACTACCGTCAAGTTAGGAAACTCTTCCTCAGCAAAGTTCATCAGTACATTAAAGATCGTGTATTGGATGCAAAATATGCATGTGCTTTCCTGTTGGACATATTCGGATCAAATCATGCAGATCTGGATGAGGTATTTGTCAACATCAAACTGTAATTTAAAAGGCAGGCTTAAAAAGTTAACCTGTAATGATGGAATGATTAAATATCGTTTTACGTCCCCCTGTTTTTTTCATTTATGCAGGATAAACATAATCTTGCCGATGTGATACAAATGTGTCGTCAAATGAAAGCCCGACAACACTCCCTACAGTCTGATGCAAGCTCCCAGTTGTCTTATCCAGAATATATGCTTCCATTCCTGGTTCATGCCCTTGCACATCATCCTATGTGCCCTAATTTTGATCAATGTAGGGATGTCAAAGCAGTTGAACCATTGTATAGGTATGTAGTATGTTCTTCATAATTCTATTACATAAGATGGATTTTTTATTTTCTGTCATGCTGGAAAGTGGTACTTGTTTAATAATTCGACAAAGATTTGCATCCATCCTAGTGATTGTGACTAATTTTTACAGATGTATTAACATGATATCCCTCCTGTCATCACATATCCTGTTGTTTTTCTGACCTATGAATTAGGATATAGCGTGTCTCATTTATTTTATATATGGCTCTAATGCTTGATCACATATGTTAAAGCTATTCAGGTGTTACTAGCTTCTTTTTAAAGTTTGTGTGATGTGTCTGTGTGTGTCCTCCTAGCTGAAAACTTATGATTTTAATGGCCTAATGGGTCTATTTGTCTTGTTGTCAATCCTTTTATGACTCCCCTTTGGTTTATCCGATAGGGAGGCCAATATTTTTAGAGTCAAGTGCCTTTTTCTCATTGGCACTCGACTTTTCTTCTTTTTGTTGATAACATCACTCATTTTAGCCACCCAGCTCTCCATAATCACTCTCTTTGGTGTTCTTCAATGGGTAACTTATATTACTTATCACAAAATGATTTATCCAACAGTTGTCTTTTGTTTTTGCACGCTTGTCATTGTTGTAGACTTTTGAGAAAAAGAAGTTATCGTGGCATACTGGTATGCAGTGGAACCCCCCCAAATCAATCGGCTTAATAGGGGTCATTTGGAGGATTGTTATGGTTATCTGGTCTATATATGTAAATGTTTATTTATGTGCGTAGAATTCTGGGCTAGCCAGTGATAATTTTTCTGTTCTTTTTGTTCGCATGAGTCAATTAAGACTCAGTTGACTGGCCCGGTATTGTGAGTTGCTGAAACTTATTAAACACTAATTTGCTTGCTTTTTCATTTATTCCTTTTAACCCTGATTTAAATGTTGCTCTAAATCAAAGATTCATGGTTTATTTCTTTTGTAGTCACCCCCTTAGATGTCTTTTTGTATATGGGTGGGAGTCACCCCCTTCGTGTCCTTTTGACCTGACTTACTTTTCAAAAGACAAAAAACAAAAAAAATGATTAGTAATTTGATTGGTGGTTCTTTCCTTTTCTAGAGTACTGCATCTTTTCTTCTCAATGGTTTTGCATGGAGATGAAGATACAGCCTCTGATGCTAATGACACTGACAAAGGAAAAGACTTTATTCCTACTCTTGTCTCTATGTTGCAAAGTATCAAGCAATCAGAAGATGTGGTTGATCTACTGAAGTCAAAGGTAAACACCAATGTCTTTAAGCTTAGGACGCACTCGTCGTCTTGAATAATTTGTTGTTAAAGATGGTAAGGCATCAACAGGTGGTCCCCACTATGCTACCAGTCTCCCGCATCTTTTTTCATCTTTCTCAAAGATAGTACATGTTTTTTTTTGGGGGTGGGGGGAGGCTTAAGTCTGTAAATTATGTAACGGGCACATGCTAGGTTACGCCTCGTTGTACTCAAAAGTTGTGACAGAGAAGAAAGGAGAGGGCAGATGATGGACGCTAATATTGTGGCTATACTTTCATGCTTATATTTATTAAGAAACTAAATATAATGTGAAAAGCTGAGCTTGTTCTCTTTATGTACTCAATTGCAGAACTCATATGCAATATCTGAACTTGGGCTGTTGGTTGTCAAGCGCTTGACTCAAAAGTCATGTGACGCTCTAGGTGTCATTGAGTCTGTCTCATTGCCCGGTATCCTGTACAAACCAATTGAAATCCAAGAACATCACGCTCCTGAGGTATGATTAAAGAAATGGCATGTGACGCCTAATGTATGAACGCTAGGCTTTGCCCTTGTAATTCCATTACTAAATCTTACACTGCTTCCTCTTCCGAATAGGTTGGTGATATTCAAACATGGTTGGCAGAAGAATCTGTCGTAGCCCACTTCGAATCACTTACGCTGGATGTCAATGGAGCTGTAAGTATACTAGAATCCAACCTATTTCAGCTGCCATATCTTTTTGTTTGGTCAAACCGATCATCATTTGAATTTTGTCACTGTAGGTCCATCTAGAAATTCCTCAGGACGACATTCTGGAAGACATCGAAACAGAAGGAAATGAGATACCTCTTGGTAAGCTGATCAAGCGAATAAAATCCCAAAAAAATAAGTCAAAGGCAGTCCTGAAGGAAAATTCTTTATCCGCTGACACAAAAAATGATGACATTTTGAAAGTGGTAAGGGATATTAATCTTGATAATATGGGGTTGTCAAGTAAAATTAGCAATGGCCATGGCAATCATACAAGTCCCAAAACCAGTAAAGGTGAAGAAAATCAGGCTAAGAAAAGGAAAATGAGTGATACAGATGCAACACCCATTCCTAAACGCAAAAGATCGGTGTCAGCTAGAAGCCCTTCCAAATTTTCTCTCCCGCAGAGTACTGGCAAGGGCTCAATAAAAGCTGGCTCAAAGAGTCCATCTTTCATACAAGAAAAGAATGAGGTCAGTCAGTCGAACTTGGTGGAGTCACCTAGCAAAAAGAAGCTGAACAGCAGAGGCTCCAAACGGAGTAATGAGGATGAGGGTCAAGATGTGAAAAGAACTGGTGTCCGCGACAGGAAGGTGATTTATGTGCTCTAAGCCAATTTAAGATTTAAATGCACATTGTAGAATTTGAATGTTACTGATCAAATACAACACTTGCTCACCACTGTTTCTGCAGAAAGCAAAGCTGGTGGAGTCAAACAAAAGTAATGGTAAATCTTCTGCGGTGTCTCCTAAGGAGCTAAAGAGAAGGAGCCTTCCTGGCTTAGCAAAGGTCAGTATTTCTCATCCCCTTCTTGAGTAATGAAGGTTCCTTTTCCTTATATTGTGGGTATAAAATTGTGTTAGAATGGCTTTCATGGAGTTTATCAAGTCAATTCACTGAAATGTATAATGACAGCAGGAAAGACAGAACAACCTATTTTTTTGTCGTGTTACCTAGTGTGCCTTGAGATCAGATCACCAGTTTATTTTTGACACAATCAACTTAATAAGTACAATTGACACTGTACCCATTGAAACTGCAATTTCTCATCTCACATAATATACATTTTACCTTGAGACTGGATAGCATGCAACATGTGGTAACTGACACTTTTGGGGTTTACTAGTGTCAGATGCCCGTGCATCTATCATTGCAATTTATTCCAGGCTTCTGTGTCAAGCATGTAACAATCGCAATGCCTCAAAGGCATCCGCCTATGGTGACAAAAAGGGTGGTTAGATGCATGCAACCTTGCTCCTATGGTGGAAACATAGAGGAACCTCATGCGAAATTGTTTTTCCTAATAATTCTCCACCCGTATTGCTTATTGGCATATAATTCCGTATTAATTTTACATTTTCTTAACTGGAAAACCCTGAAATGTCTAGAAGTCTTATTCAGAGAATCACAGTTTGATCGTACTTTAGAATCTCGTAACTGAAAAAACGAGTTGTAGAGATGGGCTGTATATTATGTTCTTTACTTGTGCTAAACATGATGCTTAGAGATTATAGTAGCTCATCATCCCCATGATTTTCTAATTCTAAACTTACATCATGTCGATTCATCAGTGCACATCAAAGGGAGCTGCTGGTCATACTACGGACTTGATTGACTGCAGAATTAACATTTGGTGGCCACTGGATAAGAAGTATGTTCCATTTATTAGAAACTTCTTTACTATTTGTTATGAGTCTTATGACAATTAGCATCTGAACTGGCATTTAAGTAAGTAATTTGAAGCTAGAGTTTTTGGTTTGGATATCCATGTACATTTGGATTTTGCATAACTTGACCGTTTTGAGTGCACTTTTAAGCTCTGCTGTGTTAAACTGCCTCTATCTTCTTTATTTCTTTGCTTTCAGTGAACTCACTCTGTGATTTCTTAGTTCTTTCTCTCTTTGTTATTTGTATAATACATTTTTCACTCAATGGGCTGTGTTAGCCACACCCATATATCTTTTGGGTCGAGCCCTTGTTGGTTGAGGTAGTTGGAGTAAGAACACAGGAGGTACAAGAATCCCACCTCTTCTTTAGCCTAGCCCATGTGTCATCTCACTGTTTATGCATTGAATCACCTCAAATCTGTGGATTTAGGCTTAACAAAAGTTTCATATACGAACAACTTAATAAGGTACATGCAGCTTTGGAAGCTCTGTTGACATGCTATTTGTCCTTAATGTCCGTCCTTTGGTTCCCTCACTTGTAAAACGTCTTTTCAAAGCACCTCGAGCACACATGCTGTTTCTCCTGTACAGCTGTACTTTCTTTGCATTCTGGTTACTAATGCTTCCCCCTTTGTTATATGTAACTATCTTTCTCTTTACTTCCTTTCCTTTTAAGAGTTTTTTTACCCTATTCCGAGCAACCTAATTGTCGTGCATATCCATCTTTCTAAATGCTCTTGGGAATACGGCCCTCTTTTGGTATATTTCTCACAAAATCATCATGTGTTGTCATTTCCTGGTAGCACCAGGTTCAGAAGTCTTGCATTTAATAGATGTCGGCACATATTACTTTCTGGGTACCTTTAAGGCCAGAGCTGTGATTAGAAATGTTCATGATAATAATCTGGTTGGACCTTCACGTCGACAGGTATTATCAAGGTGTGGTGAAATCTTATGATCCAGACAAAAAGAAGCATGTGGTAAGCAGTCATCTTTCAAATGTCTAGATTTCTTGAACATGTATTGCTTTGGGACACACTATATAGTTTCTTCCACGGTCTCTCATGTGTTCCTGCATTATGAAGGTGCTCTATGATGATGGTGAAGTGGAAGTGCTACGTCTCGATAAGGAGCGCTGGGAAGTCATTGACAGTGATCCTAAGCCTAAAAAGGTATGTTTTTAGTGTGGAAAATGTTTTTATTGCTGCTTGTTCTGACGTGGTCAAGACTCTTTTCCTTCAATAGAGGAGGGTTCTGTCTAATCGTTCTTTACTTCCTTGCAGAAGACCAACACTGTTAAAAGTCCTAAACAAACGTGAGTGGGCATATCTATTCATGTTTCCGTATACATAGATGTTATAGATAGGTGTCACAGCCTAAAAAAACAATATATTTCTTTTGTTTCTTCTTTACTGAAAAATGTGCTTGTTGCAGATTAACAAACAAGACAAACAAGAAAAGTAAGGTATCAGAGGGATTGGATGAAAAGGGATCTAACAAGAAGTAAGTACCATAATCTGATTTCTCCACCGTAAGTAAAGCTCCCTCTATGTGTATTGAACTATAGATGTAATCGAATCGCAGATCGTCCAGTGCTAAGGGGAAAGGATCTCGGAAGAAGATCTCGAGACCCAGGAGGAAAGCTGTAACAAAAGGAAAAACAAGTAACTTTGACGAAGCAGAAAGCATATCTGATGTATCAAATGCAGAACCAACAGTATCATCTGATTTGGACGAAGTTGTGTCTGGTAAGGGGCTTTGAAATGTACTACTGTTTACTAAGTCTTGGATATATAGATGTGCTCAGTGCTCAGCATCTGATTTCTGATACTAGGTGTAGACTACTTAGCTAAATGCTTGGCAATTGTAGGAGTGTTTCTTCTTAGAAAAACTCGTTGTATTACTTGATTGTGTGAAGTAAAATCTCATTCAGCTAGTTGTGTCATTTTTCAACTTGCTCCTTTTTTTCGTCTAGCAGGTGATCCTAAGGAGGACGCAGTTGATGAGGCGGCTGCAAGTTTAGCAAGTGACGCAGAGGAGAAATCACTTACTGCAGGAGGAGACAGAGCTGCTGCTGGGAGTGATACAGAAGAATCTGGTAAAGAATCAAGCTCCAGTCCAGAAAGCAGGCATAGCAGAGACGAAGCAAATAGCCCTG
>JBBYHQ010016073.1:0-10473 GCA_038382645.1 Spergularia azorica | reverse complement strand
CATACAAAGTGACGAACGTCGAAACCCATGAAATACTTCACAAAATGAGGAACCAACACTCAAATCCAACAAATATATTCCTTAGGTATAATCTGTAAAGTTTGGAAGACATTTGGTTCATTTCGAAAAATTGATCAAATTTGACTGAAATCGCATTGCATAATCCACTGTTTTTCGATAAATTGGCTTCGGAGCAAAAATGGCTCAAATTTTGATGATAGTCTCTAAGAAAGATATAATGACATTTTGCAAAAACTTAGAGTCAAAAACTTAAGAGAAGTTTAGAAAAACAACCAAAACAGTCATAAATCTCTACAAAGTGACGAACGTTGAAACCCATGAAATACTTCACAAAATGAGGAAGCAACACTCAAAACGAAAAAATATACTCCTTAGGTATCTTCTGTAAAGTTTGGAAGACATTTGGCTGATTTCGAAAAATTGATCAAATTTGACCGGAATCGCATTGCATAATCCACGGTTTTTCGATAAAATGGCTCCAGTGCAAAAACGGCTCAAATTTTGGTGATCGTCTCTAAGTAAGATATAATGACATTTTGCAAAATCTTAGAATCAAAAATCTAAGAGAAGTTTAGAAAAACAACAAAAGCATTCATTTAGCCATACAAAGTGACGAACGTCGAAACCCATGACATATGTCACTAAATGAGAAACCAACACTCAAATCCAACAAATATACTACTTAGGTATCTTCGGTAAATTTTGGAGAACATTTGGTTCATTTCGAAAAATTGATCAAATTTGACCGGAATTGCAATGCATAATTAATGGTTTTTCGATAAAATGGCTCCGGAGCAAAAAAAGCTTTAATTTTGGTGATTTTCTCTAAGGAAGATATAATGACATTTTGCAAAATCTTAGAATCAAAAATCTAAGAGAAGTTTAGAAAAACAACCAAAACAGTCATAAATCCCTACAAAGTGACGAACGTTGAAACCCATGAAATACTTCAAAAAATGAGGAAGCAACACTAAAAACGAACAAATATACTCCTTAGGTATCTTCTGTAAAGTTTGGAGGACATTTGGCTGATTTCGAAAAATTGATCAAATTTGACCGGAATCGCATTTCATAATCCACGGTTTTTCGATAAAATGGCTCCAGAGATAAAACGGCTCAAATTTTGGTGATAGTCTCTAAAGAAGATATAATAACATTTTGCAAAATCTTAGAGTTTAAAACCTAAGAGAAGTTTAGAAAAACAACCAAAACATTCATAAATCCATACAAAGTGACGAATAACGAAACCCGTGAAATACTTCCCAAAATGAGGAACCACCACTCAAATCCAACAAATATACTCCTTAGGTATCTTTTGTAATGTTTGGAGGACATTTTGATCACTTCGAAAAATTGATCAAATTTGACCGAAATCGCAGTGCATAATCCACGATTTGTTTGAAAAATTGGCTACGGAGCAAAAACGGCTCAAATTTTGGTGATATTATGTAAGGATCATATAATGACATTTTGCAAAATCTTAGAGTCAGAAACCCAAGAGAAGTTTAGAAAAACAACCAAAACAGTCATAAATCGATACAAAGTGACTAACTTTGAAACCCATGAAATAGTTCACAAAATGAGGAAGCAACACTCAAATCCAACAAATATACTCCTTAGGTATCTTCTGTAAAGTTTGGAGGACATTTGGCTCATTTCAAAAAATTGATCAAATTTGACCGCAATCGCATTGCATAATCCACGGTTTTTTGATAAAATGGCTTCGGAGCAAAAACGGCTCAAATTTTGGTGATAGTCTCTAAGGAAGATATAATGACATTTTGCAAAATCTTAGAATCAAAAACCTAAGAGAAGTTTAGAAAAACAACCAAAACAGTCATAAATCCCTACAAAGTGACGAACGTTGAAACCCATGAAATAGTTCACAAAATGAGGAAGCAACACTCAAATCCAACAAATATACTCCTTAGGTATCTTCTGTAAAGTTTGGAGGACATTTGGCTCATTTCGAAAAATTGATCAAATTTGACCGGAATCGCATTGCATAATCCACGGTTTTTCGATAAAATGGCTCCGGAACAAAAACGGCTCAAATTTTGGTGATAGTCTCTAAGTAAGATATAATGACATTTTGCAACATCTTAGAATCAAAAATCTAAGAGAAGTTTAGAAAAACAACAAAAGTATTCATTTAGCCATACAAAGTGACGAACGTCGAAACCCATGACATATGTCACAAAATGAGAAACCAACACTCAAATCCAACAAATATACTACTTAGGTATCTTCGGTAAATTTTGGAGAACATTTGGTTCATTTCGAAAAATTGATCAAATTTGACCGGAATTGCAATGCATAATTAATGGTTTTTCGATAAAATGGCTCCGGAGCAAAAAAGGCTCTTATTTTGGTGATAGTCTCTATGGAAGATATAATGATATTTGGCAAAATCTTAGAGTCAAAAACCTAAGAGAAGTTTAGAAAAACAACCAAAACAGTCATAAATCCATACAAAGTGACGAACGTTGAAACCCATGAAATTGTTCACAAAATGAGGAAGCAACACTCAAATCCAACAAATATACTCCTTAGGTATCTTCGGTAAATTTTGGAGGACATTTGGTTCATTTCGAAAAATTGATCAAATTTGACCGAAATCGCATTGCATAATCCACGGTTTTTCGATAAAATGGCTCCGGAGCAAAAACGTCTCAAATTTTGGTGATAGTCTCTAAGGAAGATATAATGACATTTTGCAAAATCTTAGAGTCAAAAACCTAAGAGAAGTTTAGAAAAACAACCAAAACAGTCATAAATCCCTACAGAGTGACGAACGTTGAAACCCATGAAATACTTCACAAAATGAGGAACCAACACTCAAATCCAACAAATGTATTCCTTAGGTATCTACTGTAAAGTTTGGAGGACATTTGGTTCATTTCGAAAAATTTATCAAATTTGACTGAAATCGCATTGCATATTCCACGGTTTTTCGATAAAATGGCTCCGGAACAAAAACGGCTCAGATTTTGGTGATAGTCTCTAAGGAAGATATAATGACATTTTGCAAAATCTTACAGTCAAAAACCTAAAGAGAAGCTTAGAAAAACAACCAAAACAGTCATAAATCTCTACAGAGTGACGAACGTTGAAACCCATGAAATACTTCACAAAATGAGGAACCAACACTCAAATCCAACAAATATACTCCTTAGGTATCTTGTGTAAATTTTGGAGGGCATTTGGCTCATTTCGAAAAATTGATCAAATTTGACCGAAATCGCAGTGCATAATCTACGATTTTTCGATAAAATGGCTCCAGAGCTAAATCGGCTCAAATTTTTGTGATAGCCTCTAAGGATGATATAATGACATTTTGCCAAATATAAGAGTCAAAAACCTAAGAGATGTTTAAAAAAACAACCAAAACATTTATAAATCCATACAAAGTGACGAACGTCAAAACCCATGAAATACTCCACAAAATGAGGAACCAACAGTCAAATCCAACAAATATACCCCTTGGGTATCTTCGGTAAAGTTTAGAGGACATTTGTCTTATTTCGAAAAATTGATCAAATTTGACCAGAATCGCATTGCATAATCCACGATTTTTCGATAAAATAGCTTCGGAGCAAAAACAGTTTAAATTTGAAAGGTACCCTCTAAGGATGATATAATGAGATTTTGCAAAATCTTAGAGTCAAAAACCTAAGAGTTGTTTAGTAAAACAGTCATACATCCCCGTTGATTTTTCGCTTATTAATGTTCGATGGGTTTTAAACAATTTAAAAACATTGTTCGAAATGGCTAAAGTTGAACAAAATCGAATACAATATCCCCGTTTTTTTGGCCAATAATGGCACTAGAGCAAAAATGACCAAAATTTTCCTAGTAATTCCTAAGGGTCATCTTTTGAGTTTTGGAAAAGTACTAGGGCTTGGAACAGCCTATTCTATCATACGTTGCAATAGAAACGAGCGAATAAAATGGGTAGTCACCCCTCAAACATGTTAAGACCTATGTTCTGCTCTGCAAATCAGAGAAAAACACACGATTTGCTCGACGTGACACGAGACACAAAAGAGATTAGAGCACAAATAGATGAAAGAAACCGACACCTAATTTCATCAATGGTAATTCTATGATGTATAAGGTAATAGTTTATATATTTTTAAGACATTTTCGAAAATGTGACGGAAAATAATCTAAATTGACCAAAACCAAAGGCACCAAATTAAATGGAATAGAGAAAATATCAATTTTCAAAAATGATGTGAATACCGAATAATAAATACAGAGTGGTATATGATAATGTATCCAATGGATCGGGTGCAAAAGCGGCTTGACAATAATTATCACAAATTATAAAGTAAAAATAAAGTCACAAATTTGTCTTTACTCATAAAATGTGACCTTCACACTTATGTTTCTTGCGCAATATGATGCAAAAATAATATGGGATGCATACACTTTAATGTAGAATGAGCCCATATGAATAAATGCCTGAACAATGTAATGTAATTACATCACCCTTTGAAAACATATGATTTAATTTCATTATTTTTTCGTTGTTTTTTCATGACTTCAGCAAAATTCTTCATGAAGCCTTATATGGGCCATACCTACATTATTCCTTTACATGTTGATATAAATCTTCTCTTTTTGTAGAAATCATAGTTTAGCTCCAAGTTATGCTATACATTCTGGTCGTCTGGCTACCGGAAAAATGGAATTTATATGGAATTGGGTAAATGATATCCACTTAGGTATTGCTAGAATTTTGGTGATTTTGTTTGAGAGCACTTGTATTAGTTGTATGCCAAATGTACCACCAAACTCATTTGTGTGCGTGTTGGATTTACTAGTTGGAAGATTAGCTTCGATTTCTGACGCGTTGTGGAAGTAACCACTTGACAATGTAGTTTAGAAGTTAACAATTTAAGTGTTTAGAACATAAATGACTCGATCAATTGAGTCCCATGGTTTATCTTAGCCCATCATAACGTAGCTAATATATAGTAGTCGATCTCTTTTTTTTAGTCCCCCTTTTTTTGTACATAGTGTCATGACTTCTATGAAAGTTGAAGGAGAAGTGAGAGAAAAACCTATACAATCCTGCTCATCAAGTTAGCTTCCATATATAAATTTATACAATCCGATCCCCAAATTACTCTAATATCAATTCCACTTTTCACCTCTACTAGTTTATAAGATTAGATGCGTGCACAATAAAATCAAGAAATTATCAGAAACCTCAAACGTTCCATTATTACATAATAATACTAGTATAAGAAGAAACACTAGGCCAGAATATATAGTTAGCCTCTGATCTCTCCATCTCGAAATAGTAATAAACAAATTTAGACACAAGAAGCTAAGTAATAACATATAAAACGCATATAACACTTCTCGATGACTACAAAGCGTGAAGTACAACGTATTACTCAGTCGACCCTATGCAATATTCGCGTGCAATTAATCCTTCAAACAATTCCCATAGTAAATCTTAGTCCATGTAGTATGTCCACCTCTTTCTTTTTATTTTTCAATTTAACATACTAATAATGTTATGTTATGTTATGGCATGAAATGTGAAAAAAGAGGGAAAGAAAAGAAAAGAAAAGAAAAGCGCGTAAAAATGGGAAAAGCCATGTGGGTGATGGCGTAAGTATGATGAAGCACACAACACAAAAAAAGAGCAGCTTAATAGCTTCCTCATCACATTTTCAGAATGCCACTCTCCATTTCTCACTTTCTCTCTCTCTCCTCCTCATAATTTTACATAAATTACACCTCTCATCAAACTCATTTCCTCTTAATTTTCTCTCTCCTCAAAAAAACCACACAATTCACAGCTCCCCTTTCAAATTAACTCCAACTCAAACCTCTCATAAAACCCCACATTTTCTCCATTTAAACTAATTAACAAATTATTAACAACAAAAAAAACAAACAAATTCCCAAAATTCTCCATACCCAACCCAGCCATGATCACCACCACCACCACGACCGGCGGAGGAGGTGGTGGTTCATCAGGAGGAGCATCAGCATGCACGCTGAAGAAGGGGCCGTGGTCGGCGGCGGAGGACGCGGTGTTGATGGAGTACGTGAAGAAGAACGGAGAAGGGAATTGGAACGCGGTACAGAGGAACACAGGATTGCAGAGGTGCGGGAAGAGTTGCAGGCTCAGGTGGGCCAACCATCTCCGGCCAAATCTAAAGAAAGGAGCTTTCTCTGTTGATGAAGAACGTCTTATTATTGATCTTCACTCTAAACTTGGTAATAAGTGGGCTCGCATTTCTTCTCACGTAAGCTTCTTCTTTTCTTCTTCCTCTGCTTTTCCCCTGTTTTTATAATTGTTTCATTTCTCCGAATTATGAATTTTTGTTGACATGAAATAAATGGGTTTTTGAGAATTTTTGGTGGGTCATATTTTTTATTTGAAAAATGGGTTTTATTTCATTTCATATGCAAATTAATGGGAATTGGGGCTTATTTGTGTTGTTTGATATGTGAAAAGTTGGGTTTATTTTAAATTTGTGGGTTAAATTGGGTTTTAATAAATTTCTCTATTTTCCATGCTAGATCAGTAGTCCAATTCTGATTTTTGTTCTAGTGGAATTAATTTATTTTGTTTAATGTAAATTGTGAATTTTAAGTAATATTGATGATGATTAATAAGGTAAAATAAAAAAGCCCACGGTTGCAGACATGCAAGTGCAGGAAATTGTCTGAATAATCAAGTTGTCTTATTTGTGAAAAATGTTGAGTGCACGAAGAAAAGAAGAAATTTGTGGGATTTTTGTAAACAAATTACCAGACATTCTTCTGACATTTTATTTTTTGCTGGGCAACTCATTATTTGGCACCAGTAATCATAGCTGTACAATGGTTGTTGGCCTTTTATGAGATTTTTACTACTTTTCCAATTGATTTTCTGACAACCTTTTGTTTTATACAAGGTTTTGATCTTTCACATGTTCTCCTCACTTTTGTTTCCTTGCCATCTAATTTGGTGCGTAACTTTCATGTAGTAGCTAGAGTGTTACAATTCGGAACTTGCATAAACGTAATTTTAGTCTCGTGGTATCGTTTTTGTTATTACGAGTTCCGACATGTTGTTAATCGATTTGTGAATTGTGTAATGATGTTTGTAGTTGCCGGGGAGAACGGACAACGAGATTAAAAACTATTGGAATACAAGAGTGAAGAGAAGGCTAAGACAAGGATTACCTCTTTACCCAAATCAAATTCAAAACCATACAATTCCATGCCAAACACCAAAAATAGCACCACTTCAGCCACCTTCTTCACTCCCTTTTTCTTTCCAAAAAAACACATCATCAAATAATAATAATAATAATAATAATAATAATACCAACAGTACACTTTCATTGTTAAACCCTGTCTCATTTCCATCCCCATATTTCTCTCTACACCACCCTCCACCATTTCTACCCTCCAACTTCCTAAGGCACTGCCCTAACACCACCGTTCCTGGTCGCCCTCCGTCCTCGCTCTCGCAAATGGGTACAACATTTCAGCTTAGCTCAAGTGGGTTTGGAGCCGGGTTTGGGTTTGATTCGGGTCAAGTACCTCTGACCCGGTTTGGTTCCGAGGGGTCGTTCAATTTCGATAGCCCGAGAAACTTTGAGCTCCCTTCAAACCAACTCCACCAAAATGATGACCAAGGAGTGGTAGATCATCATCATGAAGTTAAGGTTAATCACAATAATTCGAATGTGGGTCGGACCAAAAGCGGGTTATTGGATGATCTTCTTCAAGAAGCTCAAGTTAAGGTGGCCGGTCGCGGTGTCAAGAGGGAGAGAGATGATTCTGGACTTCAATGGGATGTTTCAACCTCTGAGAATTCTTGTACTGGTAATTTTTCTTTCACTCAAAATAATTTATATCCTTATTTAGTAACAATTGATATGATATGATCATTTTTGGTTATGTTGGTCAATTAGCATAGTATTATGGAATTTAATTATTAAAGTGGCATTTCTAATTTTAATTAAACTTTAGAAATTCAATGTTGGGGGTTTATTTAATTTCATGAAATGGAGTTGCATTTATTCTGCCCTAAATATGAAAAGTTAATCTTGACCCTGTTTTCCTCTGTTATTTATGAATGCATAATTTGATGCAATTGTGTAATTTTGGATGAGTTCTTACTTGTTGGTTAATTAAATATAATGCACTAAATTTGTCAAATGAAAATGTTAATTAGTGGCATATTATATAATTTTGATGTGTATATAATTAGTACTAAATTTGTAGTGGCATATCGTTTTAGTGCAAATATTAAATATCCACCCCTTAATCGCAATCGTTCCTTTCACTATCTCAACCTTTTTAGTTTTAGTACTAGTCATTTTCATCAAGATTACCATTAAACTTTGCGTAGCTTGGCTTTTTTCAAGATATGGAGGTCAATGCTTACGTGACGGGGTCTCGAATCTCTACCATTGAAATAACGGGCACATACAAAGGATTTTCCAAAATTGTGTGTCACGACTGTCACCTAGTAGCTGTACCATGATTCGTAAACTAGAAGATTGTGTATACGTATATGTTGATCGATTTGTTGTGAACGCGAGAGTAACAAATGTATGTTGTGTTCCTGGGAGATTAATGCAGGAATCAAAAAGGAAGCAGAAGGACAGCAATTGAAGTTAGGGAACGAGGAGGAGTTGTCGAAGATCCTTGAGCTGATCCCGTCTCTAGTTCAGGTTCCAGGGTGGTGCAACGATAATGGTGGTGACGAAAGCCCTGCAGGGCAATCAGCCTCGGTTGTGAGTACAGACGATAATTACGATAAGATGCCACTGCCGGAGCCTCTACCTGTGGTGAGCACCTCAGATTATGAGGATGATGGAGATGACTGGAATCCTAGTTGTTATACTTGGGATAACTTGCCTAGAATCTGCTAATTATTATTATGTCTCAATTATTTTCAACATGAAACCTTACATATGAAAAGAAAATAATTAGGGTAATTATTTTGTTGTAATTCGATGAACTAGCTCAATAATTTAGAGATGAGCTCACATCTTTGTTGATGAAAATTGAAGTCTATTTTATTAAAAAACAAAAAAAATCATGTACTCCGCAAATTTTTAACAGCATCATCATATATGTACTCCGTAATTTGATTCACAATCAATAAGAAAACTGTTTCGGCAATAGTTGTAAGGACTAATTAGACTACTGCTTGGTCGAGTTTTGTTCAGTATAGGTTAGGTCCAAGGCGGTCCAGAAGGTCAAGTTTAACGGTATGCATCACGTGTTTGTTTATCAAGGTCGAGCCCATTTTTGACAGGTTATCATCGATAAGTATCTTACAAATATGAGTTTGCCATAATCCTATAAACATAACATACATGGAACATGGAGTTGTGTACAACAGGTTAATCCAAGTTGAGAGACAAGATGGCCTAGTTTTGAAGGTTAATCAAGGAGGGGCACAAAAATTGCATGGGATCCAGATGCGGGGCAAGGGCAGATAATACGGGTTTGGAGCCTCCATTTATTCATTTTGGTCACACAACCAATATTTATGCCTTTTAATCCTCCACCATTTGTGCCCTTTTCTCCCCCAAAAATGAAAATATATGGTCACATGCATTTTATTGGGTGAGTTCATCAGTTCATATGAGATTATTGCCTCTTCGATCATCTCTCTCTCCCTCCTCCCTTTAAAAACGCTACTACTACTAAATTACTAATTCTTCTTTTGTGGTACCAAGGACTCGAATGCTAGAAAGGTCACATGTTTAAAACTCTATTATGGTCCGAGATGCTCTGGGAGAATCGGAGAAGAGATTTCTCCCCTTTTGCCCCCTATTCCTAACGCACGTCTATATCCGGCCTATAGATCTGACCTAATAAAATCATCTTGACATTAAAAAAGAAAAATGGTGTTTGGGGGATGAATAATTGTTTGTGGTTGCTTATCGACTCTACAAACATAACTTCATATAAATGAGCTAGAAATATTCAAACATTAACCCATAAAAACAGCTGATTTTAAGCTTAAAGTGGAGAAAAAGTCTTGAATTTAAAGCTTCATAATACAATCGGGTCGCCACCTCGCCCCTCTTTTGGAAGATCGTCAATGTCATTTCGTCATCTTATCCCTACTCTTAATTGTAAGTTCACCCATCCTTTCGAATAATACGTTTTTGGCAAATTATATGATGATATGTTGGTATGGGCCATGCACTATGTCTCTAGTAGTCTAGTACTCTAGTGTTACTAATAATAGGGTCAACCCTTTATATTTTAATCTTTGCTTTATTTTGTATCAGTATGACGTTAAAGAGCAAGAGGACGATTTATGGACCAGTAGTTTGGGAAGCGTGAATTTACTTAGAGAGTGTTTGGGAACAAGGATTTGATTCTCAAGTCCAAATTTGACATAAATCACATGTTTGGGAACTCAAGAATTTGAGAATTTGGATTTGTGTCAAATCCTTTGGAATT
>JBBYHQ010016042.1:0-10476 GCA_038382645.1 Spergularia azorica | reverse complement strand
TTGTTTTACAAGTTTGATTCAAATGTATGAATGTTGTGGAATGAGTGTGGTTAGAAATGACATTTGGTTAACTTATATGACATCCCTCACACATATAATCGTGTTCGTGTCATTAGAATTCAAAAGTAAGCTTAGAATCAAAGAATAAGCTTAAATGTATAATAGAAGCATGCACTGTTCGTTTTACCAGTTTGATTCAAATGTATGAATGTTGTGGAATGAGTGTGGTTAGAAATGACATTTGGTTAACTTATATGACAACCCTCACACATATAATCGTCTTCGTGTCATTAGAATTCAAACATAAGCTTAGAATCATAGAATAAGCTTAAATGTATGATAGAAGCATGCATTGTTCGTTTTACAAGTTTGATTCAAATGTATGAATGTTGTGGAATGAATGTGGTTAGAAATGACATTTGGTTTCCTCATATGACAACCCTAACACATATAATCATCTTCGTGTCATTAGAATTCAAAAATAAGCTTAGAATCAAAGAATAAGCTTAAAAGAAGAATAGAAGTATGCATAGTTCATTTTACAAGTTTGATTCAAATGTATGAATGTTGTGGAGTGAGTGTGGTTAGAAATGACATTTGGTTTACCTATATGACAATACCATATATGTATAGTTTCAAAAAATTTCTTAATTAGATAGCAACCTGGCCATTTATTACTTATCAAATGGAAAGAAATCTTGAAAGTGTAGTATTCTAATATGAAGGGATAATTCGTATTTATTAGTGTTGACGGGATTATATGTGTTAGGGTTGTCATATAAGTAAATCAAATAATAAGCATAAAAGTATAATAGAAGCTTGCATAATTCGTTTTATAAGTTTGATTCAAATGTATGAATGTTGTGGAATGAGTGTGGTTAGAAATGACATTTGGTTTACTTATATGGCAATACCAAATATGTATAGTTTCAAAAAATTTCTTAATTAGATAGCAACCTGGCCATTTATTTCTTATCAAATGGAAATAAATCTTGAAAGTGTAGTATTTTAATATGAAGGGATAATTCTTATTTATCGACGAAATTGTTGTGGTTTTTGCCAACCAGTTGGTTTGGTACGTTGTTTTAAATTTAATCAGGCAAAAATGTGTTTTGGTTCAGATGTTCATTAACGCGTATACTTATATTATAATATATAACGGTTACAATCGTTGTAAATTCGTTTTCGTTACTTCTATATGGCGATCATATAAGTAAAGAAATAACAAACGCAAATTCAAAATTCTTGAGCCGTAAAAATATTTAGTATAACACCCCGTGCAAGTTTGCACGGGCTAAAAAACTAGTTAATTTAACCAATAGCCTCCCGGTTAGCCTTCAATTACATTATCCACGTCATGATGTTATCAGTCTTCATTTAATGATATCACTGCTGATGTTATCGCCACCTTATTATTGCATGTGTTATACTACATAAAAAATAAGCTTGGGAAAGCTTGAACCTGTAACCTCAAGTGTACAAATTTAACATTTCAACCACCAAAGCAACTGATTTTTTTGATACTTTTATTAACAAAGTTATATATAAAGGACTTGAGATTTGAGGAGATAATTTCGTAAACAATTTTTGATGAGATAACCTGAGTCATATCAAAGCATTTTATTTTTGGAGTTAATTTAGGAAGAAATATATATATAGGCGCAATATATTAGGAAATAACACATCTTGGGTTTGTTTCGTTTTAATTCAAAATACGGGACAACGGATTGGGTTAGAGTTAAAAAACAAGTGTGTTAAAAAATAATCAGGGTTAATATAAATTACAATTCACAAAAACGAGACCCGAACATAGCGGGTCACAAGTCATAAATTGTAATTCGTACATAAACGTAAAGTACTGAAATAAATTCGCTATACTTATTAAATTGTTTTCCTTGAATCAAACATAACTTCTCTAAGATGATACCAAATTAAACACGTTTCTTTTCGTCTTAATTATAGAAAAATTGGGACTACGGGCCATCTCAAGTTTAACCCAAAAGAATAATGGTTAAAACGGGTTCGAGTTATCGATGGCCAAAAATTGATCAAGAAGAAAATAGGCTTTCCACCTTGAAGAACGGGTCACATCTGGTCCGTTAACTTTTTTACAGTCTTAATATTTTGCATTAATTATGAGTATTAAAAATAGAGTTATAACCAAATTCATATAACAACCCGTGCAATTTTGCATGTGCCGATAAACTAGTAGGGAGAGTAATTGATCAACCTTGTTTGATGACTGTAAACAGTTAGAATGAATTCTAGGTGAATCTAAGTCAAATGAACCTAAGCCAAGTCAACCTAAGTCAAACAAATCTACCCAAGTCTACCAATGTCAACCAATATCTACCCGAATCAACGCGACTCTACCACAAATTAACTAAAGTCAACTTTGCAAATTGGTGCAAGTCAACCGAAGTCAACCCGAGTCGATTATAGTCAATAAGGACTAAAATTGACCCTTTTTGTAAATAATGTTATTAATTAAACCAAAAACCCCTAAAAATGTTTTCTTATTCATTTTTAAACGTCTTTTTCTTAGCTTTTCTAATAAAAGTCATTTTCCTCCATTTTCCCCAACGTTTTAAAATTTTCATTTCTTTTTCACAAAACTTTTTGTACATGGAAGTAAATAAACTTTCATTGATTTGTTTTGCATGTAAAGTTTTCTTTCCCGTTCTCTGTATGGACTTTGGACGAGGCCCTACCCCAACACTAGGCAAGGATTGCCAATTCGCTTATGCGCGATCATGAGGCCGATCTACATTCACCTCTATCAACTATTCCGCCAACACCCCAGTGAAACACTTCTTGATCGAACATAATCGATTCGGCGATTTATTTTCCTTATATTTTTGTAAGACTTACACGCGCAGCTCTAACAATATGGCACCCCTTAACTAAGGACCCGAACCCTTTTTCTCTAATTCGTAGACCAGTTTTCCAAATCAATTTGTAAAATCCCAAACTACAAAAAATTAATAATAACTTACAAAAGTTGGTAGGGAGTCGAGATACGTTCTGAGCCCCCACACCCTTTGCTACGGAAAAACCAATCCTAGTAAGAATGAGCTGCAACCTACGCACCGATATCCTGCGTCCTGGAGAACTGCTGAATCAGCTTAAGCAGAGCAACAACTGTGGGCTCCAAATCCCTCAAAGAGGAGAAAGAGAAGGAAGGAAGTCATAACCCAAAGCAGCGCACCTATCCTCATACTTATCACGCTTACGATCGGCCGCTTCCCGCACCACCTTACCTGACTCGAAATCGGTCAATCCCGTCTGAGTCAAGGGCGACGACCCAGTCAAATCGACGCAAACGTCGCGCCCTCTATCCCAAGAATAGACTGATAACAGAGGTCAACCAGCATGTCACGAACAGCATTATGCCAATGCTTGACGCCAACCAATCCTGTACACGAAACAACATGATCCCCGAATATATCACCAACAAAGACCCGCGAGCAAGCAGAGCACGGGTGATCCATTTGTAAATACAATAAATTGGAATTTTGCTTTAGGGCGCATTGAGTCATTTTTGGTTTTTGAAAGGTTTTTCCTTAAAATTCTTTCATTTATTTTCGAACTTATGCTTTTTAAACTTGTATCGAAACCCTTCCTTGTCGGGGTAAAGACAGGGTGGCGACTCTGAGTTTTCAACGATCAAATCCAGGTTAGTTCAGTAACCAGCAAACCCAAACCTTTTTGTGAGCCCCGCATTATGCGGGAATAATGTACTTAAGACGGATTAAAGATGTGTATGACGATAAACCACCTAGAGCGATGTAAACCTTTGATCAAGGTATTTGTCTAGGCCGGAGATGAGCTAACCCTCTCCTAATTGACTTCCTCCTAGGGACAGTGCATCCTACCGTCCCTGTAACACCCCGACTCATTGCCTGAGTCGGAAGTAGTCACCTATATTATTTGGCAGCTCGCCAGGCTGTGTACTGACCCCACAGACCAACAAGGGTCCTTCCGGCGCATTTTGACCTCACTCATGCGCAACCTAGGAAACTTCCTAGGAGTTAACTATGGAGTTCTTATCACATGGGCTTCCTAAAAGAAAAGTCGACTTTGTTGGTATGAGTAGCACTATCAATCCTTTTAAACATCTCATATGAGCCCTTAATCTCTTATAACTTTCCTCTGAAATCTGGGCTATTACACTCACTCCCTCTTAAGACAGCAACGTCCTCATTGCACCTGGCAGCCAACCATAGTCCAACTCCAGGATCTTCCCCCCTCTAGGCTGCTGACCTGGGCACTCCTGACCAAAGGATTAACACGCGGTAGCAGGGTTGCTCTAATCCCATTTGTAACACCCCGACTCATCGTCTGAACCGGAAATAGTCACCCATGGCAGCTCGCCAGGCTGTGTGCTGACCCCACAGACCAACACGGGACCGGCGCATTTTGACCTCACTCATGCGCAACCTGAGAAACCAAAGTCGACTTTGTTGGTATAAGTAGCACTATCAATCCTATTAAGCATCTCATATGAGCCCTTAATCTCTTATAACCTTCCTCTGAAATCTGGGGTATTACACTCACCCCCTCTTAAGACAGCACGTCCTCATTTGCAGCCAACCATAGTCCAACTCCAGGATCTTCCCCCCCGTTAGGCTGCTGATCTGAGCACTCCTGACCAAAGGATTAACACACGGTCACAGGGTTGCTCTTATACCATTTGTAACACCCCGACTCATCACCTGAGTCGGAAGTAGTCACCTATGGCAGCTCGCCAGGATGTGTATTAACCCCACAGACCAACACGGGTCCTTTCGGCGCACTTTGACCTCACTCGTGCGCACCCTGGGAAACTTCCCAGGAGGACACCCATCTTGAAATCGCTCTCCGTCTAGCACTGTTAACTGTGGATTTCTTATCACATGGCTTCCTAAAAGGAAAGTCGACTTTGTTGGTATGAGTAGCACTATCAATCCTTTAAGCATCTCTTATAAGCCATCAATCTCTTATAACCTTCCTCTGAAATATGGGGTATTACAGTCCTCCGAGCGAGGGGTGTGCACACTCGGGCCTTTAGAGTTGTTTTCCTTTATGCTCTAATAGTGGTCTAGTTTGGGGTAGCACGCTTGCATAATAATTAAGTGTAAAATGAAGCTAATGAATTGATTGTGGTGTTGAGATCCACGGCCGCTCTCAGCACAACTCGTGTCAAAGTTGGCACAACTCGTGTCCTTTGTTTTGTACTCCCATTTAGCTCTTTGATCTGGGCACGACTCGTGTCATGCTACTTTTCAGCCTTTTGCTTGTTTTTGCGTTGTTCATTCGATTCTTGCATTAATTTCTCTTGTACTATTTGACTTCTTACTCAGCCAGTGCTAACGTTCTTTGTTTTCGGTTGTGTCCCTACCCTATTATGGGTCTATGTCATTCTTTTGATAGCGCAGTTGACAGGTTAGCTGATTGAAGTGCATTGTCTAATTGGAACGTCGTTGCATCATGGGAGCTATTTAATAAAGCGTCAAACATTACTTTGAAACGCTTTTAATCATTGTTATTTGTTTTGGATTTCAATTTTGTAAACTTAGCTTCCGCTGTCAATTTCGTTGATTGAGTTATTTTATTTGGTTATAGTCATGGATATAACTAGTCAAAATTCCTAAATAAATCATTCTATCTATACTTATCTATTAATAGGCTAATATCGCAGTTTACGTGGCGAACTTTCATAGCATTCCCAAGTTAGAAAAGCCAGCTGTCCAGTGTAGAAGTATTGTTTGTTAAATGACGACACGTCACTGGCAGGGAGAAATAAACAGCAGCTCTGCCTTCTCGACTTCTCTGCTCCCGCTTCCTCCCTGAATCTCATCAATTAACAAGAATAATTGTCTGCGCCTTCGCCCCTTCCTCTCCCACACTCTTTCGCTTCCTCTCCCTTGTGTAGAGGCGTAGAGCTTCTCAGATTCACCCAATAATGTTTCAGCGCCCGTAACCCCCAAAACTCCATGAAACGAAAACTGCCCATCTTTTATTCTCCATATATTAGCCATTTTTTTATATATGGCATACAAATTATGAGGGATTATTATTTGTCTATGGTTCACCATTATCTTCAACTTTCCTCAAATTAATGGAGGTTAATGTTATTAATTGAATCTTTTACATTATTTGGCTTCAGGATGGAATCCATTGCGATCAGGCTATCGGAAATCTTCTGAACGGTGATTATTTTGTTTTTTAATTTACACTATTTCAACTGGATTTATTTTTCATGCGTTTAATTTGATATTTGTTGTCGAATTGGGGAATGAATTTTACCAGTAAACGGCAGCAGTACACAGCTTTCAAATTACCGAAACATTTCCTTGAATTACGAGTTTGCAGCTAAGCAAAACTTAGGTCTGTCTATGGGATTGCTAGGTGGCCGTGTTTTCTTAGGGAAAGTGCCTGAATGGTCTCCTGATATTCGATTTTTCAGGGGTGAGGAGTGTCAGCGAGTTTCTTATGCTTAAAAGTTGAATGTGATGTGCGTGGCACAGTTGCGCTTCCAGTTTTTTAGCAAGGTAGCAGGCTGTGCTTGGGTGTTCTTGAGGTAGTGATGACTACTGAGAAGGTCAACCACCAATCTGAGCTTGATAGCGTCTGCAAAGCTCTTGAGGTTAGTTATCTCAAGTACTGTTTTCTTCATTAGTTTTATCTTCACAATAGTTGAGTAATTGCGAATTTGAAATGGTAGATTGCGAGATTGCGACTACGTTTCCGGCAGATGCGTTGGTGCATTGTCCGAGTTTAGCTCAATATATATATGTTGGGTCTTCAAAGGTAAGTCGTGCTTTTACGCGCAGGTTTAATAGTGGAATAAGGCTCAATATTGTATTAGCAATGGGAGTTTTTGGATAGGATGTTTGTAACTCGACTGTTCCTAATCCCCACTACTGTGTCAATGCTTAGTTAGGATATTTCGTTTGAACGTAACTAGATGTAATGCATACAGTATGTACAGACGAAATTGTAGTCTACAAGATGCATATGCAAGTCTGATTTTAGTGTGAGTAAAGTTCTACTCCGTATTAGTTTGTGGTAGAGTTAACTTGGTATGTTGTATAAATTGAAATGATGATTAAGCTGTATTACAAGATGCTATATATACCTAATACAAGAGTTGTACTGTGTTTCATAAGAAACATATAAACATAACCCTTGAACTCGGGCTAAATTAGAGATGACTTTACAAGGAACTAAAAAGCTATGCGATTTTGGTGGAAATTAGGCGGTTTGATTCACATCACTAATTCGTTACAACAAGTTTTAACTTAATTGCTAAATTTCAAGAACTCAGCAAATTTCAGTTAGCCTTTGTAAAATATAGTTACGACACAACGCCATTTACTTTTAGGCCTGTAGCACTAGATTTATTTTACACCCACCTTCTTTATCACATTATTTTTCTTTCATTCTCCAGGACATTTGATGAAGACAATACTACAACATTTGCCAATGAATCACACAAAGAAGGAACACAATTGAATGTGTGTATTATTTTCTAGAGTTTTAATAGTTTAGATTTCCACCAGATTGGCTTGGATGAGATGTCAATTTGGCTGCAAATGTTGTAATCTGTGAAACTGGGCTTTTTGATTGGCTTCCCGATTAAATGAATGATGATCTTGGATACAATAGGTTACTCATCTGGGTGTCGTCGTTTGTGTCTTTAGTCCTCAAGTCATTCATATACCAGTTTCTGGGTTAATTCGAAACCGTAGTGTTTATCAGAGCTCACTTTGATATGATACTCTTGCCCTCTTTCCTCAAAATATTGATTGTATGATCTTATAAAACACTTTCCAGTTTACCATAATTCATAGCTTCTTGGTAAAGTTAATCATTTTGTGTCGATTGGATTACTTGACCTGTGCAACAGCGAAGAACGTACAGAGCACTTGACAAAGCTTTGAGTGTTGTATTGTCGAAATCAAAGGGCGAGGTTCCGGTCGCTTGGAGCTTATTTAGCAGAAAACTGGTCGTGACACATAAAAGGAAGAAATTGTTTATAGTTCAAAAGATGGGTTATTATGTTTGACCATAAAACATGGAGGAAAATGTCTGACGTAAGTTAGAGCATGATATGAAAAGCAGAAAAGTTCATGTCTTTGTTGCAAAGAAAGCAAACTAATAGATAGATCATTTGTTTGAAATTCCAGACCAGTGTAATTTTGCATGTTGTTAATGAAGATATTTATCCAAAGTAATCTTTTAAAGCTTTTTAGTCATCAGGGGTAGGACATAGAAGTGTTTCACAAATGCTACCCATATTATTTGTTCTTTGTTATCATATCTATACTTATCTATTAATTGTCTACCATTTGCGCCTACGTGGCAGGCTCCTAACAAAAACGCTTATGTGTACAAAAAAAAAAGCCAGGTCGCGGCTGAGGTGTCGGCTCCTACTTCAATTGTATAGCAGGCCTTCTCTCTTCCCCTGCTTTCCACCGTTTCCTGAATTTCCTCCTCCTCCATTCATCTTCTACCGTTTCTATCAAACCTTTCCATCTTCTTTTCTATTCGATGCACCTCCTTCATTTCCTCTTCTTTTTAAACCATGAATAAAACGTATCTCAGCCTAGACACAGGAAACCATAATTCCATTTTTATTCCTTAGGAGAATTTCAAACGTCCAAGATTTCGAATTGGCCAAGATCTACGGCGTCGGTTCTTATTCCTAGGTCCCTTTTTTTCCTTCAATCACATGCATTTCAACATCGGTTGTTTCACAGAAGTTCCACTTGCTCAGGTCAGTATCAATTTCCCAATTTAATCTCCCAATTTTCATTTTTTATTCATTTTTTTGTTCATTTTTGTATGAAATTGACTTAGGTTAATTTTTATGATTTTACTCAATCTGATTATTATACTTCGTAATCATCGGTTTTGATTAGTTTGAAGTATATTGGATTAATTAGATTTTGTTTTGCAACTACAAAAGGATATGAAAGTTTGGTGGGAGATCTGACGTTCACGCTAATTGATCGTGCAATGGCCCCTCATTTGAAAATAGAGGTTCGTAATTCATGTTTATTTGATCTTTTTTAGGTTTCTAATTGTTATTGTTGATGAAATTCCGTAAATTTCGATTATCTCGATCATATCTTGGAATCACATGGTTTTCCTTTATTCCCTTTGATCTAATTCTGCTGCTCATGATGATGGTTGTTGTTTGGCGTTGTGATCTGGTTTGTATTGCTGACAGTCCTTTGTCTCATCCTTTTCCAGAATTTTGGTCATCTTCGATACCGGTTGATTGCTTACTTATCCATCGATGCTCCCATTTTGAAGATTTATTGCTGCCTTTTTTTTCTATCTCTCAATCATTAGTCAATTATTCATTGCCATTCTAGGTTACCTCTCCTTCGCGAGGTTCAATTTTGGGTTAGATTCTTCGCAGGCCTTGGTAAGTTTTGTGCATTTCCTTGCACAATTTTTCTTGTTCCCTTATCTCTCAAAATATCAATATGTATTTGCAATTTTGCAAAAATTGAGTGGTGAGTGTAATGCTTTTGATTGTTTAAAACCATAATTTTGGTTAATTTTTGCTGCAACACACAGGTTAAAGCTCTCCTGTTTTTATAAAGATATCATTGCCAGATGGTCGTAGGGTCGCTTTCTTAGTGAGTATGTGACAGTGGTAAAATTGGAAGTCATAGTTAGTTATATCAGTATATGTCAGTGTTATGTTAGATGACTTTTGTTTATGTATAAATATTTAGGCCTAGGAGTATTTATCACCATAGTGGTTAAGCATCTACAAACAGATGCTCTTCACAAATTATTTTCAACACTCTTACGTGTGTCTTGATTTAAGATGATTAGCAATGGTTCAACTCTCTAACTTTCGATTATGGCAGTTGGTTATATGTGAAAGCTTCAATATACACAAGTTATTGTTCTCACATGATCATGTGAGAAATTTGTGTGATTTATCTTAATATCTTCAGTCAGGTTCTGTGCTATGTCCGATGTGGGCGTGTGAGTCTCTGTTATGAACTTCTAAACCTATCTGGGCATAGGTCAATCTTCTGTCTTAAGGATATGTATGTTAATGATTTCTGCCTGAAACATAACATGAGAACAGTTTATGGTGACATGTCTATGTGATTCCGTAATATTTTATACTATCCTCCAATACTACAAACCCCAAAGAGGACTGGAGGGGTAATTGTCCAGGACTCCAGGGACATTTCTTTTTATAGAAAAACACATAGGAACCAAAGAGAACATAGTTACATAGGAAGAAAAACTTATCAGACTACAAGTCTGAGAAGATACAACATGTTCTATCTTTATTTCCATGCATAAAGGGAAATGGAAGACTGCATATTAAACAAGCCTGACATAATAATATCGACATACTGCATATTATCATGCTTTACTATAAAAATCATGACTTTAATCTTCATATTGAAGAACAGAAGGTGGAACTGCTCCATGGCCAGCTTGCCCAAATGCATC
>JBBYHQ010016031.1:0-10476 GCA_038382645.1 Spergularia azorica | reverse complement strand
AAGGTCAGGGATTATATCTTAAGCCAAAATCAGGATTCTGCCATGGTTCATAATCTTATTCTCAGTTGGCAGCATCAGGGGAAGTTTAATGTCAGAAAAGCTTATGATTTTTATAGAGAAAAACTCCCCAAAGTTAAATGGTGCAAGACAGTTTGGGACAGTGTTTCGACTCCTAAGCATATTTTCATTACAAGCTTGGCAATTCAGAAGAAACTAGCTACAATTGACAACATCAGAACCAGAGGTATACCTGTTACAAACTGGTGTGTTTTATGCAATAAAGCTGCAGAATCACATATGCACTTGTTCTTCGGGTGTGATTTTCAGCACAAGTGTGGTCAGAAATACTACATTGGATTGGTATAAGGGGAAGAAGATGGAGTTTGCAGCAGGAAGCAACATGGTTCGCAAAGCACAGGAACCAGAAAAGTTGGAGGGCAAAATGGAGTAGATGCAGCTTGTCTGCAACTGTATACAGCCTATGGATTGAAAGGAACAGGAGAATTTTTGAGGGAATTGAGCAGCTTGCCCATATAATCATCAATAGAATTAAACTTTTAGTTTGTGTTAGAGTTTATAGTTGGACGAGAAATGTAGTAAGTGATGAAGTAGTTGAATGTCTCTTAGCTTAAGCAAACTTTAGTGGCTTTTATTTTTTGTAAGATCACATTTTATTCCCAAAATTTGGATGAATAAAATTTCTCACCTTCTTACAAAAAAAAAATAATAAGGTGATTACTTTATGTAATTTACTTATCACATATAATATAATTATTTTCATTTTTTATTTTAATGTAATTAATTTTTATTGCGACACATAGGACTGTGATATGGTTTTCGTAGATGACAATTGTGTGAAATCAAGCATCTCATGCCACGTGGATTACTGATGTTAGCCTATTAATATTATTATATAGATAGATATAGATAGATAGAGATAGATAGATACAAACACCCCATCGAAATTGTTGTATAAGAAAATCACATGCAAATTTTCATTTTCATTTGATATGGTTCTTATTATACATTTCGACTTCAAAGTTTGAACCAAACAACTCATAAATAAAATGAATATTTAAAAACTATTAGTTTAGCTTCTATAAGAATATATTTATTTAGTTATCTTAATTTTTATTTTAGGTATGTTATTTTAACCCGTAGTGATGATACAACCTTCAAAGTAATTAACAGTGACATTATTGCGTACATATTTGTAACACAAATAACGAATAATCTTGGCTCATGCACATACCCATTATTGCATATGACAAAATTTTGAGATTATTATAGCTCAGTGAATTTGCATTTGGTTTTAATAAAACCATATTTTCATATCAATTGCAAAATTAAAAATTTCGGTAACCAAAACAACCAGATTACACTATAAAAAGATTTTCGAGTACAATATAATTAACCATTTGGAATAATTGTGATATAAATTTGGAGGTAACAATAATTCTGGACTACAAAAATATATACACAATATATATATATATATATGAGACAACAATCTATGCACCACTATTCTAATATCTAATCTTCTAGCCTAATTTCTCTCCTTCAACATGTCACATATATGTGTGTAATGCATATTTTTTTCACTAAAATTAACAAATAAACACAATATATACAGTCTCTTAAACTAACACGTAACTGACAAATTGGTAAACAAAAAACAAAGAGACAAAGTTTAATATCATTATTAAGATGAATAATGAATATGAATTATGGTGTGAATATTGAAATTTATGAAAATTTATTTCAAACGTTCATGAAGGCAACTCACAAGATTTTATTCACTTAAATTAATCTGGGATATTAAAGGGTGTATGACATGGAGGAGAGAGAATGAAATTGAACAGCGGGCCGACACGTAGGATATGAGGTGGAATTTTTTGGCTACGGATGCTTTCAAAGGCTGCCACGTAGGCATGAAAATTAGCCTATTGAAGGTATAGTATTAATTAATTGATTCTAAACATCTTATGAATAATGAAATGAAGTGAGTAGTATTAGTCATTAATTAAGGTTGTCATTCGTATTATTTGAGTTAGTTATCAATATTATAAATTATTAAGGCTATGTTTGGTAAGTCACTAGAATGTACTAGCATTTAGCAAGTGAAAATGCTAGTTAATGTGTTTGGTTGTACCTTTTTTTATTTTTTTTTTTGCAAGAATGTGGTTCTTTTATTCATCCACAATGGGGAATAAAAGAGCAGCTTACAAAAAGAACACCAATAGGGAAACAAACTAGCGAGAAACCACTAAGCTACCATGGCCTCTACAATTTCTTCCTGATTACAATTCTTACTCAAAAAATGCATTCGGGCACTTACTCCAAACTGAATTTGTCGAAGAATCCAATCAGTTCTATGCTCAACATCAGCAAACAGTCTCGAGTTCCTTTCCTGCCAGACCATGTAAATAGTCGCATTAAAGCTACATATAACCCATTTATGCCTCCAATTTTTTTTGTTCCTGCTATTGTTTATCCATCTGATAATATTCTTGGCATCCTTGTGAACCATATTCATACCAACCCAGCTTTTGACACCTTCCCATATTTCACTTGAAAACTCACATTTGAAGAAAATATGTTCGTGGGATTCTGCTTTCTTCTTACACATCGACTATAGCAAGTTTTTTCTGTAGAGCCATTGCTGCTACAAAGCTGTGCCTAGGAAGGTTAATGCTATTCCATACAATTTTATGCCACCTGGTTTTAGGAAATTTGCATCTGAAATGCTCATAAGCAGCCTTAACATTGAAGTTACCTCCTTTGGTCCAACTTGCCAGCCTTTGATCCAGGGTTTCATTTGAGTTTAAGTCTCGGACTAGCTCATCTTTGATTCTGATAAGGCTTCTCCAACTTTCTGAATCTGAACTTTTGCTACTAGCATTGAGAAGGTTGTTTTTCCTCAGCTTGTAAGCAGTTGTCCATCATTCCCATAGACCTATCCTTCCTGAATAGAGCCTCCATAGCCACTTGATCATAAGGGCTTTGTTCCAGGCTAGTATCTCCTTAATATTCATGCCCCCTTCCTCCCTCGGGCTACAAACACTCATCCAGCTTTTATAAATCATCTTTCTAGCTCTCGGATCAATGTTCAAAAGAAAATTTTTACAAAGTCTGTGGATTTTCTTTGCTATGCCTTTTGGGATTAAGACACTTGCACACCAAAAGTTTTCAACTCCAAAAACCACAGAATTAATCAGTTGGATCTTACCTGCATAGGACAAGGTTTGGGAGGTCCAATGCTTAACAGAATTCTGAATTTTGCAAATGTGTTGATCATACATGTCATTTTTCAGCCTTGAGACATTTAAAGGCACCGCAAGATATCTGAAGGGAAAGTCGCCTTCAGTAAACCCTGTAAATTCCAGAATTTGTTGTTTGACAGAATCCGTAACAGCCCGGTCCATCATATGTCGTAACACAACCCAATAAGATGGCAAGTCACCTCTTAGGCCCGAATATCCTCTCGTGGGCTCTAAAAGGTGAAGGCCTTGTTGGTAGTATGATGGTAGGAATCTATTATAAACTGATCATATGAGCCTTATTTTCCCAATGTGGGACAAACTAACTCCATAAACAACTTTCCAAATTCCGTAGTGTTACAAACTAACCCACTTAAAGAACGCGGCGTCCCCGTCGCGCCTCAACCGTACCATACCAACATCAATACAGGTCCAAGATCTCCCCCGCTAGACGGCTGACCTTGGCCTAACCCCAGCACCCAGCACGTGGTCGCAGGGTTGCTCTGATACCATATGTAACAGCCCGGTCCATCATACGTCGCAACACAACCTGATAAGATGTGAAGTCACCTCTTAGGCCCGAATATCCTCTCGTGGGATCTAAAAGGTGAAGGCCTTGTTGGTAGTATGATGCTAGGAATCTATTTTCCCAATGTGAGACAAACTAACTGCATAAACAACTTTCCAAATTCCATAGTGTTACATAATCTCTTACCCCTCCAAAGTAAATTTCTGCTTTAGCTTGATTTTCTTGGAGACCCGGAGTTGCAGCACACTTAGTTAAGCAATTCATTGCAGCAGTAACCGAGGGGAGATCTCTTCGAATAAAAATCATAAGGCCGTCTGCGAAAGTTAGATGGGTGAGCCTGATTCTTGAGCATTGTGGGTGAAACGAGAAATGATTATGACTTGGCATATCTCTGAGGTATCTAGAAAGGATCTCCATTGCAAGGACAAAGATATAAGGAGACAGAGGGTCCCCCTGTCTGATGCCACTTTCTCCTTTGAAAAATCCCTCATAAACCTCATTGATTTTCAGAGAAAACCAGGTTGTGGTAAGGCAAGTGCAAATCCATTCTACAAATTTACTTGGAAAATTGTAGGCCAGCAGCATATTCTTGATGAACTTCCAGTTAAGAGTGTAAAGGCTTTCCTGATATCGACTTTTATAAGGCATCTTGGAGAGACTCTGAGTTGTGAGTTTCCCTTGATCAAGTTCTGTGATAGCACAAGATTGTCGAAGATGCTTCTCCCTTCAGCAAAAGCCGCTTGTTCTTCACCAATGAGGCTTGGGAGGGTCTCTTTCAGCCTATTTGCTAGTATTTTGCTGATAATTTTGTAAAAGGTGGAGCAGCAAGCAATTGGTCTGAAATCTGCAACATTTGAGGCATTGTTTTTCTTTGGGGTGAGAGTTACCATTGTAGTATTTACTTTTTTTGGAAGGTGGAGGTTTTCAAAAAAGTCCATAATAGCAATGGTGACATCTTTCTCCACAAGGTTCCAAGATTTTTGAAAGAAGCCAGCATTAAAGTCATCCTGACCAGGGCTTTTGTCAGGACTAATGCTGAATAAAGCTTTCCTGATTTCCTCTTTTGTAACTTGCTTCGTGAGGCTGCTATGTTGCTCATCTAAAATGCAATTGCCCTTTCTAATGAAATTGATGTCTAGCTCTTCCACCCTTTCTGCACTGCCCAGCATATTCTTGTAGAAGGTGATAAAAGCCTGAGAAACCTCAGAATGATTGTTGCAGTCATTTCCATCCTTATCCTTAATTTTTGCAATTCCACTTTGAAGTCTTCTTTCAGCAATTTTTGCATAGAAGAATTTAGTACTGCTGTCCGAGAGGTTGTACCTTTTTTAGTTGCATTTGAAATAATAGTTAGTATTTTATGGAGGATTTGGTTACTGAAAAAGATGAAGTTGTAAACAAGAACAACACAAGGGTCTTACGGATTCTGATATACTATCTTAACAAAATCTAAAGTGTATCTTAATCAATATAATTGTTAGAAGTTGAACAAACCATACAAGGCCTAAGTGCCAATCAATCTATTAGCTAGGTTTATATCTACACTAGTTTTAAGTCCGTATGTTGCACGGTTAGAATAATATATCCTAATTATATGATACCCTATACGTGTTGTCTATTGCTCGAGAGTATGTCACCCACTCACCCATATTCTTAAATTAAGAGCATTATCGTAAATTATTCAACTTTGAAACTTCTCAAATAGAAAACGTTAATACTTTCAGCATTCAGGATATATGTTTAATGATTGTAATCCATGGCAAATATATGAAAATGTCACCGGCCGTCACCTATTATTGGAGATTCCTCGTTATTATCTTTCATTTAACTTCAATTATCTCTAAAAGAAAAATTTGTTGATCTTTTTTTTTTTTTTTCTTTCTATTTTAGATAAACTCGATTGTGTGTCTCAGGCTTAAATCCTTGACCACCCTATGTCATAAGCAAATTATGGTTTTGTACCATCATCATTAGTCTAAAGATTATTTTATGTTGATATGAAAGGTACTAATCGTGTTAGTTTGTCGAAGTTGTAATTCAACAGTGATGGATTTTCCGTGATACAAAGTATGTTAACTATTTGACTAAAACAATTCAATTAAGTGACAATATGCGTTTGGATCAGCAATGTTGAAGTAGATGTGTTATTATGAGTTTCGACAATGTTGTTGGATGTGCCATTTGCTGCTGAATTCATGTGCCATTTGTTGCTGAATTCATGTGCCATTTGCTGCTTAACCCAATGGATAACCTAATAAGCACTAGATAGATTCTTGTACAACTTCTCGACAGCCCAATTGAGGTTGTTACACCTTTTAACAACCGCCACAATTATCTGAAGAACTCTTTCTGGGATAACCCGCTCGTGTACCCATGATTTTTCCATAGGTAATATAATATTTCAAGTGAGTAGCGAAGTCTATTCCAGGCAAATACTTCTTCATTTCGATAAGAAGATTTTTGTCCAACAATTTCTCTTCAAATTTAAAGTAAGCAAAATCACTAACCTTTTCGTTTTTAGCCATCATATTATCCCCTCTCTCTTTGTAAGCACTTATAAGTTGGAATGATTATACAAAAGCAATATCATCAGAAACCTCTGGCAGAGCGTACAAGCCCACCAACACATTTTTCGGGTTTACCATATCAGACATAGACATCTGTTATACACAAAGTATTAAACAAATTACGATAACATCAAATAAATTTAAAACATTTGGAAGATCAAGTAATTCATTTTCCATCTGCGACAAAATTACACTAATAAAGCGCAAAGCAACGATAAAAAAGAAAAAGAAAAAAAAATACAAAACAGAAATAAAAACAATAAGAAAATCAATTGGTATATGGTACCCCGGGGGTACGTAGATCTACGTACCCTCGTTCTATTTAATCAAAGATCAACAAAGTTTGTGCTGTCGCCCAGTGATAATGCAAGCCCATTATTAATTGATGGCACAAACGATACAAAACCAACAGAATTAATAAAGAAAAGAGAACTCAAAACCCCATATTCTTTCTCCTTCACTTTCCCCTCCCCGCGCCAGCCATCATCTCATGACCAACGCAATCATCAACAACTCCGGCGACACCACCGCCTATACGGTTAGGTGCCGCCGACTACAACTCGGCGTTCACCATCGATCCACCTTCTCTTCCACACTCATTCCTCTCTTTACCGCGTTTCTCTCCCCTCATGAGTCCTCTCTTTCCGGCCATAGTGGGCAACGCGGTTAACAGAGACCGGTGGTGGTGAGCAGGGAAGGGGTGCGGCGGAGCCGGGTGTCGGTTATGCCAGTTCGGGGTTTGAACATTTGGTGGTAGTGGTAGGGCTGGTGGGTTGGGGTGAAGAGGCAGTAGGGGGAGGATAGATAAAATGTAATTTTTTTTAGTCCTTTTATTTTTGTTTTTTAATTAGATTGGCATTTTTAGCGTAAATTAGGATGATCAATCCGACACAGATGAGATAATGATCAGATTCACTTAAGTAATGATTGCAAAATCATCAATATTTATTTCTTAGAGACACTTGGGAAATGAAAATGAAAATAATGACTGAAATTTAGGGAAATAATAAGTGAAAAATAAAAAATAATGAATGAATATTGATGAATAATGACTACCATTTGATGATGAATTGATGACTGCATATGGACAAATAATTAGTGAAAATTGGAATATAATGGATGATTTTTTAAAAAAAAATGACTGAAAATAGAAAAATAATTGCTGAAAACTGGAAAATAGTGAGTGAAATTTGTTAAAAATGACTGAAAATAGAGAATTAATGAGTGAAAATTGAAAATTAATGAGTGAAAATTGCGAAATAATGACTACCGTTAGATAAGGCTATAAATTGGTAAATAATGAGTGAAATTTGTTAAAGAATGACTATAAATAGAGAAATAATGAGTGAAAATTGCGAAATAATGAGTGAAAATTGGGTAATAATGACTATGAAGTCGTATTCAATGAGTGAAAATTGAAAAATAATGAGTAAAAATTGAGATATACGAAGTAATGAGTAAAATTAGGGAATAGTTATTATAAAGTGATATGTAATGAGTGAAAATTTAGAAATAATGAGTGATTGTTGAGAGATAATGAGTACAAATTGATTGAAAATAATTAATGACTATAAAGTGGTATATAATGAGTAAAAATTAGGAAATAATGGGTGAAAAAAATGAGAAATAATGAGTGAAAATTAGAAAATAATGAGTGAAAATTGAGAAATAAAGATTGAAACTAGATAATGACTATAAAGTGGTATATAATGAGTGCCAATTGATAAATAATGAGTGGTTATTGAGAAATAATAACTGAAAATTGAAAAGTAATGAGTTGGCTAAAAATTATTGATCATTAGTTTAGTTAGTTGTTTTTTTTTTTTTTTTTTTTTTGTTTTTTTTTTTATCATTATTTGGTCATTCCTTTCTTCTATTTATCATTATTATCATTTATTTGATCATTAGTTTTGTTTATTATCATTATTTTTTGTATTTAATAATTAGTTTTCTCTATTTGATCATTATATTCAATTTGATAATTGTTTTCAGCAAGTTGATCATTATTTCCGTCTATATGCTCATTTCTTTCTTCTATCTAATCATTATTTTTCTCAATTTGATCATTATGGTTTGTTCTAATGATAATTATACATTTAGAATGAAATAAAGTAAAATGAAAAAACCAAACATATTTTTTCTCACTTCTCCTCCCCTCACCCACCCCACCCGACCACCTCTAAACCCTCAGCTGCCAGCCTGCAACCACCGCAACCCTCCACTATGTCTATCACCATACCCACGCCGACCACAACCGCCAGAAACACCCTCCTCCGGTGACTCTAGCCCGCTACTTTCGCGCCGCCACTGCATCCCGTTCTCTCCTTCCTTTCTTTCTTTCTTCTCTCTCCTCGTTTTTTCTTCCTTTCCAGCCACACTCGGCGTCTCCGGCGTCAATATGAGATCGATTATATTGGAGGGGATGGGGTTTGTGAAGGGCTGGTTCGGTTGTGCGCGTGGTGAGGAGTGAGAACAAAAGGGATCGTAACGTCGTGTGGAGGCTCGGGAAATGGGTGGATAGTCGAAGTTGACGGCGCAGGTTCTTCCGGGCATTGACATCGCCGACGTGGGATTGGTGGCGCCGGAAGGAAGGACGACAGGGCATTGGCGGGGCTAGGGTGGGTCGGGGTCTCGTGGAGAGGGAATGGGAGGAGAGAGAATGAGAGTTGGGTTTGTTTTTATTTTCATTTGAACTTAAAACTATTGGGCCTAAAAATCAAACTTGAAACTATTAGGCTTTGCAAATAAAACTATGGATATGTATGAACAGTGAAATGGGGGGTATGTAGAGCTACGTACCCCCCACGGTGTACCTAATAATTTATAACATCAACAAAGAAAAACCCTAATTAGAAATCAACCAGTTTATTCTAAACTACTACTACTTTACCAATGTACCATAAAACAAAGACAAATAACCATTTACGCCATTGTAGCACAATTCAACCAAAAGATAAGAAAAACTAGTAAAAAAAATTCAAACCATACTCATAAAACCAAATAAGCCAAAGTGATACAGATTATACTTACCTGTACAGGATGTGTAAGAAAACGAGGTCAATCCGTCTAGAATCTAATGTAATAGTATATATATCGGCAAATTCACGTGGTACCTCCGAACTATGTCAAAATGCGCGTGGTGCCCCTACCTTTGATACTTGTACAATCTGGTGCCCCTTTACCTCGATTGACTTGACTTAGGTTGACTTGATTTCAATTGACTTGACTTGGGTTGACTTGACTTCAATTGGCTTGACTTGGGTTGACTTGACTTCAATTCACCTAGACTTCTTTCTAAGTGTTTTAAAGTTATCAAACAAGTGAGTTGATTAATTAAACTTCCTATTAAGTCTCATTGTTTTTGTAAATTGGGTTGAATAGACTACTAATTAAGCCTAAATCGTTTTTAACATTTTGACATCTCAATGAGTTGGATTAATTAGACTCCCTATTAAGTCTAATTATTTAGTTAATTAAAACAATTAATTTGGGTAAGAAACTTGTCATTTTTAACCCCAAAAAAACAGAAAATCGATGGAAGTTGAATGGTTTGAAAGATCAAATGAAGTCTTCAAACTTTTCTGGATTGAGGGTGGGCTCATGAACATCTTGGAATCACTCATGACTTATTTCATTATCCCAAGAGTTCATTTACTCACAAAACAAATTTAAGATTGAAAATCGGATTTTTGAGCAAAACAGAATCTGTTTTCAAAAAATCATAACTATTTATAGGAACATTAATATTTTTTGAACTTTATCTTTATGGAAACCTGGGCGTCTTCTCTTCAACTCTCATGAAGAAGACATACCCAGAAAAGATCATTTGCAATGCTAAAAACAGCATTGAACTCAGTTGGTCGGAGTTGGGACCAGTTTTGAGCAGTTGTGTTACAAAACATGTAATAAATACTCTACTATGAGTTTGGATCTAAAAATTTTCAGAGATTCTTTTAAGACTCCAAATAATCTGGCTTTATAAGATCAAGATTTTTACCCAAAATAATGTTTTTATACACATTTTACAAGTTGGACTGAAAAATAGTTTGAAATAGGTTAAAACCCGGGTTAGAGTTTTAGATCATTTTGTACATGGAAAATGTGGTAAAAAATTTGTAAA
>JBBYHQ010015990.1:0-10481 GCA_038382645.1 Spergularia azorica | reverse complement strand
TGACTTGGTAGTTAATTGCGGCGTGACAATTCTAAATTTATTTCTATTTATAGTTGGTCAAAATTTAGGGTTGTTACATAAACCACTTTCCAAACTCCGTAGTGTTACAAGTAAGAGGGGAATATCATTCTCAAACTCAATATTTTTTTTTGTCAAATTCTGCAGGTCTGGCTGTTTTGGGTACTACAGCTAGCACAAGTCAGCAATGGAGAAGGAAAATATCAATCTGGAAAATTTGGGATGTTAACTGAATTCTAGTTTTGGTTTCATGTCAAAATAATTGTTAAAGCTCAAGGTATATGGTTTTAAATTCAGTTGCACAGTCTACACAAGCTAGAGGTCAGTTCTGACCTGATAACACTCCAGTCGTCATATCTTTTGAGTCCGATTGAATTTTTGGGTGAAATTTGTTTTCGGTGAAAGCTAAGTTCTCTATCTACATAATGCTATATCTTGGGCTTTGTCGAAGTTTCTGGGTTGAAAGTTATAACCCCTTGAAGTCGGAATTGGTGCAAGAATATAGTACATGTGACAGGCTAAAGTCGTATGCCCACAAATGTAATTAATCAATACTAACCTAAAACGTAGTAATAGGCAAGTAAGGTTTGTACCCACAGAGAACAGTAACTATCAATGTATGTAAAGTAACCAAATGGGGGGTTTATGATTGTAATTGGTCAAGTAATCAAAACACAAAAGAGTAATTTGTAAATCAATTGAGGGAAAAGGTCTCGGACGATTAATTCTAATTCGTTATCAACTAATCCTAATTCGTTGAGTACTTAGTTGTAGAAATATAATTTACTATAATTTCTTAATTGTAGCTAAGAGGAGAGATCAGCCCTACCTAATTGCCCTAATCGGTGGATAACAAAGACGCGCGTCTAAATTCAATCCAGCGAAAGCATAAAGCAATTAAACGATATCAACTAAGATTAATAAGATCTAGACACACGCGGTTTCGATCTTCAATTAATCTGTTTATTCTCTCTAACCTAATACCGATGTTCGACATAGAAATACTAGGCTAGTTGCTACTTGTGAATCAACAATCTAACAATTAGTCCTTAAATTGTGAATCTAGCAATATGATTTAACCTAGGGCTAATTAGTTGTACACCTAATTAACGATAAATCAATCAATAATAGCAATGATAGCAAGAGAATAAACAATACTCAAACGAATAAAGGAATTAGAATCAAACTCACAATTGTTGGTGAATAATAGCTTCTATTAATAATCAGAGAATAAAAGGTCTTAGCGTTGCATAATTCTTCAAAATACAACTTAAGTCTTGAGAAAAATGAATACTGAATAATAAACGAAACTTAGGTTTAAATAATAAAAGTACAAGACGGATTAAGGAAATCCGCAAATAAGCCGACACAGCAGCGGACGAGTCGTCCAATCAGGGACGACTCGTCTGGATCCACATCTCTCTGAGGTCTCGGATGAAGTCGTCCAGACTGGGACGAGTGACGACTCGTCTTAAGTCAAACGAGTCGTCTTCAACGGACTGGTTCTGGAGATATTTTTCAAACGGTCATAACTTCTTCATTAGTTGGCATGTGAGGACGTGTGACCACTTCCTGAAAAGATAAAGATCATGAACTTTAATCTCCCAAAATTCCAAGCCGTTTGAGAGTTATGTAGCTTCAAAGTTGACCTTTCGTAAATGGACTGAAATCCCTTCCAAACTTGTCCAAAAGTTGGCATCTCGCTCCTTGGATCATCTTTCATTGTCTCATTGTCGTTCCACATAATTGCACATCAATCTTGAGGCCATATACATACAAAAACCACTAATTCTTATATTAAAGCACAATACACGAATGATAGAATTAGCTAACAATTGATCCAAAAGCAACTATTTGAATGCATAAAAACTCATCTTTTACCACTACTAAGTGGTGTGTATCAACATGTGAAATTGTTGTTCTAATTTCTAAATCTAAGCTGCTACTGCCAATTTCGAATTCTATTTCACATAGAGTTTGTGAACTCTTTAAAGAAGATATTTTTGATGTAGATGTGAGAGCACAAAACAAAATTCCGTGGAAAAGGATTAACTTATGCCATTGTGTTTTGGTTTGCAATCCCATATCCTTTCATTTGCTTGTTTAATATTCGAAAACCAACTCACAAAATTCATTCCTATTTCCTGTCCTACATCAAACACTAACCTAAGTCATAGATTTGACAATCAAGTAGGCAAAACCAAATACATATTAACAATATCAATCATCCATTCATCCATCACCACAGTAATAAAACCGTAAATGAACAACAAGATCAACATCAAACACTGACCTAAGTTATAGTTTATCAGGAAAAAAATAATTAAACTCTAGAATAACAATTAAAGGTATAACTTAAGACTCTACTTTCAATCGAATTGCAAAATTCATATTATATTAGTACAAGTTACTAACCTGATTGGGAGAAGCACAAAGAAGTGCTGATGAAGGCGATAAAAAAGGTGAGATGACGCTAATGATGATAAAGAAGAGAAGTGGGGTGGATTGTGGAGAAGTCGGTTCTCCTGTTGGATCTGGGAATGAATTCAATCGATTGAGTAAGCTCCTGCTCCTCTTCTGCCCGCTGGCATAAACCTGTCATACCACCACCACCATTGTGAACCACCAGGGAAAGTGAGTGTCGGAAATGGGGCAAATTATGAGTGCCCAATCGATATTGAATTAGATTGGTGCTAAAAAATTCATAAAAATTGGGCAAAATATCAACAAACATGAACCCAGATGACTAACAAAACTCATAAATACTTACCCAATATATTAAGATCGATTTCGCCCAAATTAACAATAGATTTTGCACGTTCTTCCCCAAATCAATTGGACCGAAATCCCCTTCCCACTTTATTAAAAACCAAACACACGAAATCCAAATCAGCTCCCCCAGTCACCAGTAGTCCACCTCCTCCTCACACGTCAACCACCCTCCCACAATCGAAAACTCTAATTCGAATATTTGAAAAAATTAAAAAAACAAATAGCGTTCAATTAAACCATTAAACCACCACAAATAATCATTAAAAAAAATCGAATTGATAATTTACTAAAACCTTAATTGACGCTCTCCCCAAATCACAAGACCTAACTATTTCAATTAAACCACAAAAAATCATTCAATCAATGTAGAGAAATCTATACAAAAGAGGGCAGAAACTACACTAACCTTCGTGTAAAATGGTAGACGCTCGACAAACGTTTGTGGTGCAGACGAAGTGTAGAAATCGGCCAAGGACGAGGGCGTGGCGGCAGTGGTCGAGGTGGCTGTTAGTCGATGAAACCAGGGGAAAGTGGAAATGAGAAGGTCTGGTCACTTGAGTTTTTTTTTTTTTTTTGGTTAGAATTGTTACCCAATAATGATATGAGACACAAAATTCTTTCAAATTTTTTTTTTTTTGTTTTTTTTTTTTTTTTGGTAGCACCGTTACAATAGGTATGGCAAAAGCAACGCTAAGAGGCAAAGACAACGCGTATGGTCTACACCGTTGCATTAGACCCTCTTTAGAAGACAAAATTTCCAAATGATTACAATAGATAGGCAAAGATAACGATTCTCTATCAACCGTTGCATTTGTTGTGTTACAATAGGTCATTTTTGTAGTATAATTAGTAACATCACATGCGATGCTAATCTGTAAAAACAAGTCCTTTTTGATCTAAAATAGACAGATTTTGTTCTGGAATGAATGATTTTTGTTTTAGAATGAATTCTTGATGTTCTTAAATGGATGGTTTTTGTTTTACAATGAATGCTTGATGTTCTGGGAATAACTTCTTTTGTTTGAGAAAGGTTACTTTTTGTTCTGGAATGGGTACTCTTTGTTTCCATAAGGTTTGTTTTTGTCCTAGGATGATTAACTTATGTTCTGGTATGGTTCGTGTTTGTCATAAGATTATTAATTTCTGTTCTGGTATGCTTCGTGTTTGTCCTAGGATGATTAACTCCTCTGGAGCCAACCATCCCCCATCGGTTCTTTACCCCGTATCTCGAAAGTTTCTGGGTGCTAAAATTTAGGAAACTAGAAATGCTAAAAAAAAATAGGGCATGTTCGGTGTCACTGCCGTTTTCAAATTTTTGTTTTTTTGCGTAAAAAATTTAGCTTAATAAATTACAAAATAAAGTTTTAATTGTTTGTTTCCATAATAGTCATATAGAAAATGAAAACTGACAATTGAAAACTGAAAACCACTTTTTCTGATTTGCAAAAAAGGGACTTTGGTTTTCAAAAAAACTGAAAACCAAAAACAGAAAACGATACCGAACAGGCCCTTATTAAAGCTGTTTTGAAAGTCGTGCCCTCCTGGGTTCTCGATAAAAGCGCTTGATGTTCTGGCACATTTGCAAAATATTTCTTCAAATCATCCATGAAGTTGCGTGTTTTTTTTTTTGCCCCTCTTGCATAGAGGGTCACTCTTGATGTTCTTGCATATGCCAATTTCGGGGGTGTCGAGAAGAATATAAGCCTGTTGAAAAGGAAAAATAGATCATGAGAAAAAAAAAATAATCAAAATTATTTCATCATAGAACCTGAAGCAATAGTAACAGGCTATTCCTTAACAGAAACAAGTCATCCCAAAACAATACTGACCCATTTTTAGTCTGAAACAAGCCATTCAGTAACAAAAATAAAGTGTCATTTTCAGGACAAAAAAAAAACAATTTTCAATGAGAAAACATAATTGTATAGTCACTGTAACAGTACATGTGATGGTTTCGTAAACAAAAACAATATTACAACAATGTTCCAAATCTATTTGAAATATTTGAAACCAAATTCGATTGTTACAACAGTCTACGAATTGTGTTTCAAGAAGGTATTATCAAACCTTGTCTTCATTTGAAATCTGTTGCTCTTCTGCAGCCGAGATATCCATTTCGGGAATTGAATTCTCTAGGGCACTCAAATCCATTTTTGGATCATCTGTTGATGGAATGAAGTTCTGAGTATTGGAATGAAGTTCTGAGTATCAGTTGATCGAAACTTCATCTTCTTTGGTGAAGAATCTGGTGCAGTAGCCTTTGGAGCTACGATCGGTGTCTCGATGCAAATATCCTTGCATGCATCTTCTCTCAATTTTGCAGTAACTTCATCTTCTTTAACTTGTAATCAAGTTACCCAAAAAGCAAATGTGAGTTCTCAACAAAAACGAGTCATTTTATATCATAGTGAAGGTTAAGTGTAAAACCTTTATAGGAACATCATCATGCTTTTCCAATTCTGGTTCATGAACATCATCATGCTTTTTCGGTTCCGGTTCAGGAACATCATCATGGTTCCGCTTCAGGAACATCATCGTCTTTTTTCGGTTCCTGTTCCATAGCTTATATTTCTGCTTGTATAGGCAATTTTGGGTTGGCAAGGTAAGAAACCAATGTTTTCTCAAAATTCTCCATAGCTTTTTCTGTAACACTACGGAATTTGGAAAGTGGTTTATGGAGTTGATTTGTCCCACATTGGGAAACTAAGGCTCATATGATCAGTTTATAATAAATTCCTACCATCATACTACCAACAAGGCATTCACCTTTTAGAGCCCACGAGAGGATTTACGGGCCTAAGAGGTGACTACCCATCTTATTGGGTTGTGTTGCGACATGTGGTGGATCAGGCTGTTACATTTTCATTCAGCTTCAATCAAAACAAAAGTGTGTAAGTCGTAAAACAAAAACTAATCATCCTAGGATAAAATACAACCATTCCAAGACAAAAACCATTCATTCCACAATAAAAACTAATCATTCCAAAACAAAATCAAACCATTGCAGAACAAAAACTAATCATCCTAGGACAAATTCAAACCATTGCTAGACAAAAACCAACCATTCTAGAACAAAATCTAACCATACTGAAACAAAAACCATTCATCCCATGACAAAAACCATCCATTCCAGGACAAAAGCTAAGCATACTGAAACAAAAATCATTCATCCCATGACAAAAACCAACCATCCTATGACGAAAACAAATCATCCAGGAACAAAAACAAATCATCCTAGAACAAAATCAAATCATCTTAAATCTAAATTCCAACGTGTGTGTTAATTAATGCTTTTAAAACATGAAAAGTTTGTGTCTAACCTCTTGTTATAGAGTTTCTTTTGTTTGCCCCTTTTTTTCGTGATGCTCCGGCTTTTCCATAGTTTCAGGGCCTCCCTTCTCCATCTCATGCTCTAGAGTTTCATTTTTTTGGCCCTCTTTTTCGTGATGCTCCGACTTTTCCATAGCTTCAGGGCCTCCCTTGTCCATCTTCTGCTGCCTTTCCTCTTGGGTAGGAATTTGCAAAAACACATTTGTTTGCAATAGATCATCAAGTGCAGCTGTTTGGGACTTCTCTCCTAATAATTCATTCTTTGGACCCGGAGATAGAGTTCCGTTTATAAACATGCTTTGGAGATTTAAGTCTATCCTTCCCCGGAGATGATTGAGTTTTTGGTGTATCAACCTTCAATAGTGTGAGTAATTTCGGAGTTGCAGATGGTCCCTTTGTGGGGGAAGGTTTAACAGCTGTAGAATGTGGAGGGGAAGCTCGCGGGATTTCAACATTTTGATTTTCTGTTGGTTGCTACTGTGGATATTGCAGTTTTTGCAAAATGATCTCCGTGGCAGGATTATTCTTCGGAGCAGTAGTCTTCCTCTTTCGTGCCTCGTGCTTCCTTCTTCTGCTGCTTTTCCTGAGAATTAGTTTCCTAGGAAGGTTGACTCAATGGTTGCTGTGATGGTTGACTCGATGGTTCCTGAGATGCATTTTGTTGTGCCTCGTGCTTCCTTCTTCTGCTGCTTTTCTGAGAATTAATTAGTTTCCTGGGAAGGTTGACTCAATGGTTCCTGAGATGCATTTTGCTGAGATGTTTGGCTTTGTTTGTTCAAAAAATCTTCATGAGATGATGTTGCTGGATTTGCCCACCAGGTTGGGGATAAGATCTTTACAAGCTCATAAATTTGCCCACCAACTGAATTCATCAAGTCTTCGGCTGCATCAAATGTCTCCATCACTCCCGGCTGACTATAAAAATGTCTTTCCCGTGAAGAACTTCTTCGATTTCAATCTCTTGTGAACTTTGGGAAAGTTTTTCTTCTTGGAATTCTTGCAGAGTGCGCCTATGAGCTGCCTCCAAGTTCCGACCAAGTTTCAAAAGTCTTGAAGGGGTCTCTGAAAGTCATAACATAGCTCATTATAAAACACAAAAAAACCCATTCTAGTAGAGCCGGCAAAAGCTGACACGACACGATAACACGACACGAACCCGACACGAAAATAGTGGGTTAGTGTTGAGGGTTTTCGACCCGTTTAATTAAACGGGTCAACACTTCTAGCACGATTAATTAAATGGGTTGGGTTAGTGTTGAGAAATTGAACACGAATCTAACACGAATTTACCCGTTTAGTTACACGGGTCGTGTCAACCCGCATAATTGCTTAACACGTTAATTTCTACTCAGCCCAAGTTTCACCCTATATTGGCCCAAACTCTAAAAAAGTTGCTATTTATAAATTTTAACCCTAGCAACTCATTTACTAACCTCTCTTTATATACCCATTTTGACGTTAATACTTTTTTACCCTAAGTCAGCCTCTCTCTCTTCTTTCTTACTGCTTCTCATCTTAGCTAGCCGCCATCATTGACCAAGATTCTCAAGGTAAACTTTTTCTTTGTTTTCTCTTTTCCTTAATCAATTGATCATATAGTATTATAGCGCTTGTCTAGCTACATCGTACAAATCAATTTAACATTGTTTTCTTTTTTAGTTTTTGGTTTAATTAATCAATTCATTCCTCTGTTTGTGTACTTTCTTATTCACTCTTAAATGTCATAATATCTCATCATTTCAATCATTATCGAGATGTTAATGATATTGTTTTCTAATTGGAGCATCATTTTGGATTTTTGTACAGTATGAATCATGGAGATGTTATTGCTAAGAATGCGATCAGTAGGAGGGACAGATCGAGGAAAGAAGCCACTTAGACCAACAAACAACCAATACCTGTATAAGCCTGGTATGAATTTCAAACGCCAAAGAAAGCTTACTTCTTCTGTGTGGTTGCACTTTACTATGCTTGAACCCGATAATGATGGCAATTTATGGTGTCGTTGTAATAAGTGTAACCAAGTTTACAGTGCTGATAGTAAATATGGCACTGGAAACTTGCTTCGTCATGCTCAGAGTTGTGTTAGGAGAGATACCCGTGATATTGGTCAACTTATTCTGTCTATGGCCTCTGGTTCTTTAGGCAATTGTTCTGCTAAGTTCAGTGCTGAAATATTTCGTGAGCTGTTGAATGTTGCAATTGTTAAGCACGGGTTACCTTTTCAATTTGTTGAGTATGATGCAATGAGAGATGTGTTTTCTTACCTATACCCTGATGTGAAATTCATTTCGCGTAACACTGCCAATTCGGATATCCTTAAGATGTTTAAAAGAGAGAAAGAAAGAAAAGCTTGCTCTTTCTTTACAATCTGCTCCCGGTAGAATTTCGCTCACTTCTGATTGTTGGACTTCAATTACTACTGATGGGTATATATCTCTGACCGCTCTTTACATTGATTGTAATTGGGTTTTGCAAAAGCGTATTCTGAATTTTTCTTTCATGCCCCCACCACATCCTGGTTTTGCAATGTGTGAGACCATTACTAATATGCTTCAACTTTGGGGAATCGAAAAGAAAATTATGTCTATCACATTGGATAATGCTTCGGCTAATGATACATTTGTTGGTTATTTGAGGGAGAACTTGGATTTGATGTGCGGTGGTGATTATTTTCATATTCGTTGTTGTGCACATATTCTGAATTTGGTTGTGCAGGAGGGTTTAAAAGAGGTTTCTGATGCGATTGTTAAGGTTAGAGAGTCAGTAAAATATTGCAAAGGTTCACAAGCGAGGATACAAAGGTTTCTCGATTGTGTTAAATTTCATTCTTTGAGTAATGAGAGGGGTTTGAGGCAAGATGTTCCCACTAGGTGGAATTCGATGTACACCATGTTGGAGAGTGCTTTGTTTTACAGGAAAGCTTTTGCTCATTTTAATGAAACTGATGGTAACTATATTCATTGCCCAACCCCTGATGAATGGTCTAAAATTGAGAAAATAGCGAAGTTTTTGAAGGTTTTTTACGAGGTTACTTGTGCTTTCTCTGGTTCCAAGTACCCTACTGCAAATCTCTACTTTCCAAATGTGTTAAGGGTAAGGTTGTTGTTGAAAGAGGAAATGGAGAGCAATGACATTTTCATGAAGAAAATGGCAGGGAGGATGTACTCTAAATTTGAAAAGTATTAGACTGATTTTAGCACAATAATGGCCATAGCTGTGATTTTAGACCCTCGTTATAAGTTTCTTGTTGATTGGGCATATAAGAAGATCTATGACACTCATTACATTCTTGAGCTTGAGTCTTTAAAGGGTAAGTTGTTTGGTCTCTTTGATGCTTATTTGCAATGTGCTGGAACTTCAAATGGTGGTTATAAAACTTCGAAGGTTTCTAAATTCAGTGGCTCTAATGGTGATTGTTCAGAAAATTTTATGGAGGTACATAGTTCTTGTACTCTGTTTTTCTTGCTACTAAGTTCTTTTCTGAATTAAATAAACCAATGTTAATTATATTTTTAATGTTTTCAGGAGTTTGATGTGTACTCTTCTGATGAATTCATTGCTGTGAACCAATCTGAACTTGAAATCTATTTGAGAGAGGCCAAAATCCCTCGTTCTTCCAAGTTAGATGTCCTTGATTGGTGGAAGACCAATCATATGAGGTTTCCAGTGCTCTCTCAAATGGCAAGAGATGTTCTTGGCATCCCAATATCAACGGTTGCTTCTGAATCTGCATTCAGTATGGGGGGTAGGGTGCTTGATCCATTTAGAAGCCCCTTGAAACCTGCCTCTGTCAAAGCTCTGATATGCTTAAAGGATTGGATGTATGGGGAGCAAGGTATATTTATGTTGTGAATCCAAATTTAATCGATAGTTAATACTGGTCTTGCATTCTGATTTTGCTTCCGATGTTCTGTTATTCTTAATGTAGAACTTGAGATGGCGCTCGAAGACTTGTGTGCTGATGTGATGAAGATGAAGGTAGATGAAGACGTTTCTGAGCCTACTGAAGATGCTGCTGAAAATATTGCTCAACCTAACCTAGCCTGAACTCTGATACACTACAACCAGCGGCAACAAGTGGCCTTTCAACATCAGAACCTTCAATTCTAGTAGTAGATTAGTAGACGACATGCTATATTTAAGCCTTATCAAACATTTTGATTTGATTTTTTTTTTATTACACTTTGTTCTTACTCTAGGATAAGAACATTAAGTATGGCAGTAGCATTATGCCATTATAATTAATAGCCGTACGTCTATAAGTGCTAAGCAACATAGGCATTATTAGGGGTGAGCATGAACGGGTACCCGCTCCAAAATCATGGACCCGGACCCGGACCCGTTTCTAACGGGTCCTA
>JBBYHQ010015979.1:0-10482 GCA_038382645.1 Spergularia azorica | reverse complement strand
TGCTTGACTGGGAGCAATTTCAGGATGGGTGACCTCCTGGGAAGTTTTCCAGGGTGCGCACGAGTGAGGTCAAAGTGAGCCGGAAGGACCCGTGTTGGTCTGTGAGGTCAGCCCACAGCCTGGCAAGCTGCCATAGGTGACTACTCCCGGCTCAGGCGATGAGCCGGGGTGTTACACCTGGACTGTCTGGAACCAGTTTGACTTTTACTTTGTAGCTCGTTTTGTTGCTAAGGGTTCTTTCCAAAACCATTTCGTAGAATCATGAGGTTAATAATTAGATTTTTTTTTTTTTAATCCAACTTATGTGTGAACTCTGTAGGGTCAGCCTGAGCTAGTGACTTTTTTTTTTCTTTTTTTTTTTCTTTTTTTTGGTGAGGGAGAGTTAGTGACTTAGTGCTAGCTTCTAGGCAATTGATAGTCTGTTTTGATCACTCTTTGTTTTCTCAAAATTCACCTCTTTTTTTTTTATCTTGTGTAAATTCCGTTCAATACCTTTCCTCTTGGGGGTTGAAATGTATATGAAGAGATTTTCATTTGTTATCAAGTCAATCACTGTCTGACAAGTTGCATGAAGCATTGTATATTTTAGCTGGGGGTTTTAGTTTTGTACTTATATTTAGAGTCTGTTTATAGTTTTCACATTGCTCCAGGTTGCTGCAGGAGCCAATGGTGCTACAACTGTTTCAGCGACTATGTATTTTGCTTCGATGGTAGTGTTTTTGGACCCCCCACAGCTCATTTGATGATATGGATATATCTATGACTCTATCAGTATTTGTGTCCCAATTCTTGGTTTAACTATTATCGGTGAAATTGTAGGTTGGTATTTCAGTGTTTGTGACTGGAGGAGTTGGAGGAGTGCACAGGCATGGAGAGGAAAGTAAGTACACCCTTTTCTTGACTGTGATGGATCAGTTGCTTTCCTAAGAAGGTCCGCCATGTGAAGTCGTTTGCCTACAGTTCATAAGTCCGGTCCTGTAGATTGTTATTCTACCTATGAACCTATCCAAACTAAAATTTTAACATCAGGCACATGCTAGAAAGTGGGTTAAATAACGAGAGATAGCTATTCAAAATGATGTTCGAATGTCATACATTTGTATGTCACCAAAGCTGCGACCCACTGATATCCTGACTATCTATTCCGTTTCTTAATTGCTTTTTTTTTTAAACTACTCTCTCTTGTATATAACCATGTTGAAAATCTCCAAAGTTGAAGACTTTTTTTCCGGATCTTCTAGCTTGACGCCATCCTTCTATATGCATCTAACTATCTAAGTGAGTAAATGAAGCTTTCTAACATGATGAGCAAAATAGCTGTTTTTATAGAAGTTAAAAGGATATTTTAATAAGTTGATTGTCGATAGTCAGGAATGAATATTTGGTTAGACTTCCGCAGATGGATGTGTCTTCTGATCCACAATTTGCTGGTTTGATAATACTTTTGCAGCTATGGATGTGTCTTCTGATCTTACTGAGCTAGGGAGAACTCCAGTTGCAGTGGTATCGGCTGGTGCTAAATCAATACTTGACATACCTAGAACACTTGAATATTTGGTAATGGACGCATGAAATATTAGCATCCTGTTTCTTTAGTCTCAGTCTCTACTTTCAATCTTTTCTCTCTTTGCTGTTAATGTAGGAAACACAGGGTGTGTGTGTTGCTGGATATAAGACCAATGAGTTTCCTGCTTTCTTCACAGAAACAAGTGGATGCAAGGTAATCTTAGGGATTCTCAGTTAACTATTGGTGAGCAAGATGGAGATTGTTACGGTCCCTCCTCGAAGGCATTGGGATTTAATATTTAGTCATACGACTCAAAATGCTTGTGTGACAAAGATATCAGCATAGTCATCAGAGTTTATCTGCAATAAATTATTCTGGAATCATTCTGTATGGCAGAGTTACATTATGCATGATGCCCTGATCCGATCGGGGTGGGGGGTTTTGATGTATTTTGGGTTTACTTGCTCCAACTTGCTATGCGTGCACATAGCTTCCAGCATTTTCATGTTATAGTCACTCGCTTTTCATCTGTTGATCTGCAGGTTCCTTGTCGCCTGGATTCCCCGGAAGACGCTGCTCGATTAATAGGTGCCCAATAATTTAGTTACCTTGTCGCATTCTCTAATCTGGCATCTTCCTTCACATTTAAATTCAGAATGATGAGAGAGCATCTGTGTCACAATATAAATCGGTTTTTTTCTTTAGTTTTTTGCTTTTACAGAAGCAAACATTAAACTTAAGCTTGGAAATGGGATACTCATTGCCGTTCCTATCCCTAAAGAATATTCTGCTTCAGGAAGCTTTGTTGAATCTGCAATACAGAGAGCTTTGAAGGAAGCTAGGTAGACTATCAGTCTTAGCGAAATCCGAAATTGTGTTCTTGAGTATGAACAGAGCTTGCACCCCAATGCTGATAGGAATTTACTTTTGCCTTGACAGGGAGCAGAAAATTACAGGCAGCGCTGAAACGCCTTTCGTGCTTTCTAGAGTGAATGTATTGACTGGAGGAGCTTCATTGGCTTCGAGTATCCTATGATGCCTTTATATAATGTTATCTTCTCATTTTTCTCTTTTTTTTCTTGTCTAATGTTTTCTTACTATGTCTGCAATCATATACGAACTAAAAAACCTCACAGGTATGTAGATCAATACTAACTGCCCTTTGCCTTACTTCGGTTTTATTGAAATGCTGTTATTAAAGCTTGTAATTTCCTACCATTTGTTCTATTTATTCATGTCTATTTCCACTGCTTTTTTACCTGAATCTCGACCCTCGATTTGGCGTGTGGTTGTCCACTCATGTAATTTCCTTCACCTAAATCTAGACATTGCTCTTGTGAAGAACAATGCCACTATTGGCTCTAAGATCGCTGTTTGTCTGGCAAAATTGGGAGGATATGGTGGACGTGGCAAGTTTCGACGCCAAAAGTTTACTTTATCTAACAAGGTAAACATTTTTATTACTGTACAAGCTATTATATTAACCTAGGTATTTATTTGATTTTAAATGATGTTTCTGTACCTTGTACTCTTGAACTCTATTATTTAGTTGTTCATATAAGTTTCAGTTTTTCATATAAGTTTCATCCTAATATCAGGTGTTCTCTTTGATGGAATGTTTGAAGAGGAATCAAATAAATTCATTGAAACCATATTCAGGAACTGTTGTGCTCATTCATGCTAGCTGCTAAGATGTAATCCCTTGCATTCTCTTGCAACATACTCGTAGAAAATTACGTCCTTCGACGTTGCTAATGTAATACTTGCTCCTTGCAGGTGATGATTGGCAGTGCCTCAATGTCATGTGCAGGCTGTGTCTCTGAGTTGATGACTTGATGGCACTGCTGAAGTCCCCAGATTCGATCTTCGCTGGTACAGCCCTCGAATGTCACAAATGCCCATTCAGCTTCTTTGCAATGTCATACAAAGTCTTCCTTTGTAAATTGGCCCACTTCAGGCATCGATGAACTAGTTCTCATACAACAGTGCTCGGGAGTGGGGTTCAGACTGGATATACCCCTTATCTGGGTACTGCAGAGTGACAATTCCATACATCCGGTTTATATTAGTGAATCTCAGGTCATCTTGTACTAGCTATAGTTTTCGTCGTCCTCGTCCTCGTCGTCGTCTGACACTCTTGACCTCAAAGTTCAAGGGTTAAGACTAACATGGACATTAAATAAGATGGATGGGTTAGTGTTGCAGCCACTAACCTGTGAATCTGTGACAGCATGGGTTTTGTGTTAGATTATTTCTCAAGTTTAATAATACAGAACTATTAATTAAGAAACAGGTGAACGTGGGTTTAAGAAAAACCCAACAACATTCATAGTTAAGATCAAAGACACTTGATCATGCCTAGTTCAGTATTATTGTCTGCCTCTTTATCTTTGATTCGCCCGTTTTACAGTCGAGTGTTTTATTCTGTTAATCCGATTGTGAAAACTCTGGTCCGGAACAAATCGTTCTTGTTCTGGACCGGAATGGTGCAGTTGGACTGTCTTCAATCCAATATAGATGGACTTAATTTCGTTCCAAATGGTCTTTTGGTGATGCTCAATTATAATTCATGCAAATCTCAGGGCTCAATGAGTTGTGGGCTTGATTCCTACCATATTACCATGTTTGTAAAACCGAATACAAATTCCCTTCATTCGTGTCCAAATGATCAATTTGATTCAAACACGAGGGATCTATTGGAAAAAAAAAAAAAAAACCTCAAAATATGTCGTGGGTAGTAAACGTAAAATTGGGTGTCCAGTGTTATATTTTAAATATACGGATATAACATTTCTGAATACGAGGGGTCTACAAAATATATGACTTGAATGACTTGAATCGCATAAGGAAAATGCTAGATCCATAGATTAAGACGCTAAAAGTTATCGAAAAAGAAACTAACAAACCAATAAAACACCTAAAAACGAAAACGATTACTTATCAACGTTACGTTTATTATCGTCATCTCGGAAACCGAAATCCGGTCGTCGGCCATTCCACCCACCCACCAGGCACCATCACACACACACACTACTCCACACCAAAAACCAAGCCAATTTCACGTGCATGGCATGAAGAAGACGTGCTCCTAGAGAGAGTCTGCTGTCTGCCTCCCTTGTACAGTCAAAACTAACGTGGAGAAGACCAGAAAATCTCACCAGTTTCTCATTCAACTTATTATGGTAACTGCAGTAAATACAGAATTTAGGCAAAAATATTGTACGATGACATAAACTTTAATTCAAAGTTGGAGCGTCGTTGGTTAGATTAGATTTGCTGGCATTTCTCATAATAATTATTACTGCTGTCTCTCTGACTGACTGACAACATAATAAGAAGAAGACTTTACTTGAGTCTTGATATTCATTCACAGCTAGCCTGGATCTCTACTGTAAAATCTAGGACTTGTTCTCAGTGGACAAACTAACCCATATGATTTGGGGTATGCCACTATGCCCCTTCACTACTGAATGCATGCATGATGCATTCACCAAAATTGTGCAGTGCTCTCTCCGTCTTTTATAATCATTTACCCCAAATTTCAAATTTTCAACAGTTTAAGAGAACGGATATAGAGCATTTAATTAACAAGACCGGACATCGACCATGAGTTTAAACTTCTTATTACGGTGATTATTTAACAAATTGTATTTCTGTCGCCTTAGAAAAAATTTGTGCTAAAAGTACAAATTTCAAAACCTTAAAACTTTGACAATGTATGAAGAAGTTAAACTAATAGGGAGTACATGATGTAATATTGTCGGTATCAACATTAGCAAGGGTAGTTGTTGCTTCATAATTCAAAAGATATGTTAGGAATTAGGACATCTTAATTATTGTAGAGTGTAGTATAATTAAGCATTAGGTATTAGGGATTTAGGGTAGTTGTACTCATTTGTACACCATCCCACATTGCAATATCATTAGGTATTAGGTTTCATAAAGATCGTGACAACTTTACTTATTATCAATTGATTATAAAATGAAATCTCATTTAAACATATACAAATAATACGATATTATAAATTTGGACTCCTTCAATTCGTCTGGTTATTTCTCCCCTGTAAATCCAATGTTTGCAAAATTTAATTAAACAAAATAGGAACCTCTTTTTAGAAAGTCGGTGAAGTAAATGCCGACAAAAAATTAGCTAATACTAGTAGGAATTTTCTTAGACCTATTCACCTGTGGCTACGAAATGTTCCACGAGATAAAAATTTGGTATATTGCACATTCGTTTCTGTTTTCAACAATAAGCAGTAAATGTGTTTGTCTCATTAAATTTTGACACCTTCATGTCACTTGTATGAGAGTTGAATTCGGTAATATTGTTAATTGACTAGTCATTTTTTTAAAAGACGATGAAACGAATATGGATCGCGTGATAATTTCTCAAATTTAACTATCTATGTTTAATTTCTCAAATTTAACTATCTATTAGACACATCACAACATTTCATATCGAGCTAAGAAGAAGAACCGACGTTGAGGATATATAGATTCTACTGAACGATTAACACTTTCGAGATTGTTTTCACCTCTCTTACAATTAAAACACTAACAAATTATGAAGTGTGAACATCGTCCCACAAAGTATATATGCACCTTATTGAATCAGGGCTTATCTGATACATACGGATGTATACTGTTATATAATCGTGTTTAATAATTTTATATCTTAACATCCTCGCGAATTATGGACTCCTATGAAGTACATTTGCAGTTCAGACAATGGTTTTGGCATTGCTATTACGGTCAAGTTTGTGGGATGGTCATCCCTCCTGTTTTATTTGTTGAGTAGTATAAACACAAACAAAAAGGTTTTGTCTTCTTGGGTTTTGTGGAAGACAAAACGAAAGAAGACAAATAAAGCTAAAATTTGTGAAATAAGCTAACTTCACTTTCAGGTTAGATACAAAGAAAATGTCGCGTAATTCCACTGATTTGCCCATTTCACATCACATATATTTCCCTAAATCATTGATTTGGTTACTTGTTAAAAAATATTCATTTTTCATTATTTTGTTTTCCTATAGAAATTTAATAAGCTCTAATAAAATGAAAAGTAATACAGACACGAGAAAATAAACATTCGGATAGAAATTCAATAATTAATGTTATACAATTATATAATTAAGATCAACACAAATTATTGTTCAAAGTCATCAATGTATCATAGAGGCTTTGTACATAATAAGACTAAAAAAAGCGTGTCGAAATTTGTGCGATGAGTAGCAACCATTGTGGTACGTACAAACCTTAATGTTATTGACATCGACCAAACAATTTGGTGATGACGTACAGGGCAGAGCTTAGTGGAATAAGTATCTTCGACTGTTTTAATAATTCAAATTTAAAAGAGTTTCCCTGCTAAGTGCTAACCATGAAGATAAAGAGTCTTAATCATGTGATCATGTATCCCCTTATTTATTTGATGATTAATCTTATAATTGCTAACATATATTAAAACGATTATTAGGATCTCGACCATTAAGTTAGACTACTAATTAAGGTGGTTTTTTCACACGGTGTCACATTATTTGTGATAATAAGGTCACTAATTTCCAATTTTAGGAGCGCCCTCTTCCTTCTAGTAGTGGATTGTCATACTCAAGGTGTGAATGAGCTCGTGAATTATTTACACTCCAAAGTTTAGACTTTAGAGGAATAAAGTTTATTTCATATGCACATACCATTTTGTTTAGTTGTTTCCATGAACAACATTAACACATTTTCCCTCTTATCTAATTTATCGATCTCGAACCACAAAGTTTAAGTGACAAGTTGTGGCGTACTTAATATTGATATTTGGTTTTTGGTTTTCAATTTTCAAATAACTAGAAACATCTTGTTTGAAAATAAGAAAGAGAGTCTTTTTAGTTGTGAGTTTCTTTTTCTTACACGAGTGCTCAGTAGTAGAAAGTCAAACAAGTTGAAGTCAATTTCGCAACTTAATTAAATTCAATGACATATTAAGAACAAACAGTGATATCGAACGACCTCTTAGTAAGACCTAGAGACTTTGAATTATATACATTTCTTCAAGTTCTAACTACTACTCAAACTCCTTTATCAAATGAGTTAGCTGATATCTATAGACATAGTTTGTGTACACCATCGACACCCTAAGAAACAAAAGTAAGGATAAAATTTTCAAGAATAGTTGGCAAAATGACAAATGAAAATTAAAAGAGAGTGGACACAAAAAAGATAAATGCGCTATCTACTTTTGGAGGTATCCTTAACCACCTTGTCCTCTTTGTCTTTAATAGAGAGAAGAGGGATAAATACCAAATTGTATGTATCATATTTGTTGTCTTGTGTTTGCTTTCAAACAAATAGACTTTTTGGAACCCTTATATTTTTCTTTGCTTTGATGTTGTGAGGTTCCATGCAAATTCCCCAACACTTGCCCCACAAGGAAACAATTTCTGAATAGGAGGGGTTAACTCCCTTTGTTTGTCTTTGTTAAGGCATGTTTGGAGCTAAGTGTTGATTGGGAATAAATTTTGGGGGCTTTTTCCCTTGGCTTTTTCCCCTCTTATTCTCAATCCCACATCAAGTCAAAACGAACCCATCCATTCACATATAAACCCTTTTCGTAATATTTTTTATCCTTTGTGAGACAACTATTTGAATTATCTCTCAACGCGTCAATTTAATTCAGGTCATTTTAATGTTTTAATTCTCAGCTTAAAAGACGATTAATTCACTTCAGATTTAATACTGTTAAAAAAACTGTTTTCATCCAAGTGAATGACAGATCAATTTATTAAGACGAATAGAATATAACCGAGATTTTAAAAGTGTCGAATTTCAAAAAGTCTCTTCTAAATTACTTAAAATGTATATCGGATGTTGCGTTCAAGGAAAAAAAAAACAATTATTCTAATATGAAACGGTTTTACATTAACTTTATTGTAAAAGACATCGTCATAAATTAGATTATTACTAATAACAAAAAGAGGGCTCTCCTTCTCACAAATTCCATATTCCTCTGTTTTTATCCTTAAGAGAGAAAAAAAAAAAAGAAAGAGGAAGCAAACAAATCATCTGACGACAAAACTCACTACCCACGCATTGTCTAACACTACGTACGTACCACCACCCCCCATTTCTGGAGTCTTTCAAAGCAAGCTTCTCCTCTTTCAACACAGATTTCAGAAGCACAACACAAAAATTAAAAAAATCCCACCAAAAACCCTAGTCAGAGCAAAAAAACAGAGCTAGGCTGAGAAATTCAAGCTATATATCCAACAAGTTGAGAAATTTTCTTAGGGGTTTTTCTGGGTTTCGTCTGAATTGCAAAACCCAGAAACATTTTCTCCTTTGATCATCAAAGTACTCCTCTTTCAATCTCTTTTTAGGTAGTATTTCCACTGTTTTTCATGTTTTTTCAGTTCCTAGCTTTATATGTATGGTGTTTATCTTCTAATTTTATGTCATATATGATATATCTTGCTGAATAAGCTATTGGGTAGTTCCTTTGAAATTTGACCTGCTTAAGTTTTTCATAGTCTTGAATTTTGATTAGCATATAGTTTTCAATAAAGTTTGCAATTTTATTGGGATTATTTAGGATAAAAGTTGTAATTTTGTTTTGTAAAAGGTGTGGTTTTGAGTTTTAATGGGACCAATGCTACAAGATGATGGTTCATCAGTAACGTCATCATCACCCCTTCAATTTTTCTCAATGATGTCACCAAATTTTGGGGCAACATACCCTTGGCTAAGAGAGCTTAAGCCTGAAGAAAGGGGACTTTACTTGATACATTTATTGCTCACTTGTGCTAATCATGTCTCAAGTGGTAGTCTTGACAATGCAAACTTAGCACTTGAACAAATATCTCACCTTGCTACCCCTGATGGCGATACAATGCAGCGAATCGCTGCGTATTTCGCCGAGTCCCTGGCCGAAAGGATGCTCAAATCATGGCCAGGGTTGTTTAGGGCACTTCAGTCCACTAGAATGAATGTTGTTTCAGAGGAAAACTTAGCCAAGAAGCTTTTCTTTGAGTTGTTTCCTTTCTTGAAGTTGGCATTTGTTGTATCGAACCAGTCGATAATCGAGGCAATGGAGGATGAAAAGATGGTTCATATTATTGATCTCAATGCGGCTGAGCCTGCTCAGTGGATTGCCCTTATTCAGGCATTGAGCGCAAGGCCGGAAGGCCCTCCTCATTTGAGGATTACAGGTGTTCATCACCAGAAAGAAGTGTTAGACCAAGTGGCTCATAGGCTTACTGAAGAAGCTGAGAAATTGGATTTACCATTTCAGTTTAATCCTGTAGTTAGCAAATTAGAGAACCTTGATATCGAAAAACTGCGTGTGAAAACCGGAGAAGCTTTAGCTATAAGCTCAGTTCTTCAATTACATACTCTTTCAGCCTATGAAGACGAAACCCTTAGGAGGAGTAATCCATTAGCCTTGATGAAGCATGGTAATGGGGCTAATAGGCATAGCCCGAGCAATGATTCAGCTTCATCTTCACCTCAGTCTGTGATTGGTTCTGCGAAAATGGATGGTTTTCTGAATGCATTGTGGGGATTATCCCCTAAGATTATGGTTATAACTGAGCAAGATTGTAATCACAATGGCTCAGCACTGATGGAGAGATTGTCTGAAGCATTGTATTTCTATGCTGCATTGTTCGACTGCTTAGAATCTACCTTACCGAGATCATCCTTGGAGCGAAGGAAGGTTGAGAAGATGCTTCTTGGTGAAGAGATTAAGAACATTATTGCCTGTGAGGGAGGAGATAGAAGAGAACGACATGAGAAGCTAGAGAAATGGTTCCACAGGCTCGATATGGCTGGTTTCGGAAGTGTTCCTTTGAGCTATATCGGAATGCTGCAAGCAAGGCGCTTGCTGCAGGGCTGTGGATGTGATGGTTATAGATTAAAGGAAGAGAATGGATGTCTTGTTATCTGTTGGCAAGATCGTCCACTCTATTCTGTATCGGCGTGGCGGTGTA
>JBBYHQ010015968.1:0-10483 GCA_038382645.1 Spergularia azorica | reverse complement strand
TAACTCATGTGAAACAGGATGAATTTATATAACATTGCTATTAAAAAACAAATTCAACAAAATCATATAGAGACTATAATTAATTGAACCTAATCAACAAAATATCTGAACGAATTTACACTTATTACTAAAAAATAACACAAACTCTTTCTCACCCCTCCCACAAATTTCCAGAATTAATCAATCAAATCCTATATATCTCATGAGCACAACAACCATTTAAACAATCAAGAAAAAAAAGGCCATAACCGACAATATCATAAATCATGAGAAACTTACGAGTACGATTAGCGAAATCATATCAAATATGGATTGATGGTACAAGAATAGAATCACACAAATCTTCGATATTAGGGCAAAATCTTGAATTTTGGTATCGTTATTAGCTTATAAAGGCGTAATCTCGTCACCAAAATTCAAGAGCAAGCACTATTGTGGAGTAAATCTGGGTTTAAGAAAAGGAAAACACAACGATATGGGATGAACGTGAAGAAATTTTAGGTGAGATGGGAAAACTATGAAAAAAGAAGAACAATAGATGAAAAAATGAAGAAAAGTAGATCTGATATTTTAATTTGAGAGGAGATATGAGAATGAAAAACTGGGAAGAAAGAGAGATTGAGAAAAGGAACAATTATTCAAGAAAAAATGAAGAAGGAAAAGTAAATCTGGAATTTTAATTTGGGAGGAGATAGAATGAAAAACTGGGAAGTTAGAGGAGTGAGGACGTAGAGATTGAGAGAAATGTGAGGTAGTGAGGGACAGAGGGTGGCGGAGAGTCAAAAAGATCTCATAGAAAAGTTTTTTTTTTTTTTTTGGTGGTAACATAAGACACCGGTTTTCAAAAGAACCGGTGTCTTATGTATTGAATAAAAATTTGTTTAACTCTTTAATTATTCCAGGAGTACATACGACACCGGTTGTACAGAGAACCGGTGTCTTATATTGTTCCATAGAATTTGTTTTTTCTTTTTATTGCTTTTAATACCGGTTACCATGTAACCGGTGTCTTAATCTTTTATAACACCGGTTATTTACCTTCCGGTGTTATATGTACCGGTGTTAAATCCAATATCTGGCGTAGTGGGTTGAAGGTATTTATGTTTTACAGTACTATACTACACTTTTCGAGATAACACTTTGACTATTCAATTTCTCTGAAAATACAATTTTGATAAATCAGACGTCAAAACATTGTCTGAAAAAATAAGAACAACCCATCATAGTGCATATTTTATGAGTATAACCTTGATTAAAATGTTTCATGTTATAGAACGAGATGACTTTCTTGAGGAATCCAAGAACAGTAAACCATCCCAGCTTACCAAATATAATAGGATACTGCTGTGAAAATGAAAATGTAGGTGTGGTATATAAGCTGACTTCATTGGGTATGCTTAAAGACTTTCTCTTACAAGGTAAATCTAATGTTCTACTTTTGTTGTTATTCGTTAACCATTATTACCTTGAACCCTTATATAGAGATATCCTCCCCATTTTGTTCTATCAAGTTCACATATTGTTTATGTTGGGAATTTATGTGTGAGCGGTTGTCTCACATTGCAAAATCGAAGTGGGTGGAACATGTTTATAAGGTAGTGGGTTACTCCTCCTATTGTCAATTGGTTTTAGGATGGAACCTCACTTGACTTATGGACATGAGCCGGTACTCCTCCTTGACAGCTCTCCCCAACAGTGGTATCAGAGCCCATGGTTCGGCCTGGGCTTGGGCATGGTTAGCCCAAGGAATGGGCCGGACGCCCTCGTGGGGCCCATTGGTGGTACGGAAAGCGCTATGGAATATGGACTGGAACTGACGGTACACTGGTATGGAGTGAGTGCGAGTGTGGTTAAAGACCCTTTGGGATGCGATATGGTTACATGCGCATGCCGAGCGGAAACATGTGGCGGCGCACACACATGGCTCGATGGCATGGTGTATCGATTAAGGGCGGTTTCTAGGTCCAATAGTGCGGTGGTTTGGCATGTCCGGTGTTTGGTTCAAGGGGAGTGGGTGAGCTCACACATAAGGGGGAGATTGTTGGGAATTTATGTGTGAGCGGTTGTTCCATATCGGAAAATTGAAGTGGGTGGAACACCTTTATAAGGTAGTGGGTTACTCCTCCTATTGCCAATTGGTTTTAGGATGGATACTCACTTGACTTATGGACATGAGCCGGTACTCCTTCGGGGAGGAACTAGATCCATAAGAGCATTGTTAATGAATACCGGGTTAAAAGGTGGTATTCATTTTCTCTCACCTACTTTTTAGATTTGTTTATTATTTTCTCTCTCTCCAACTCTACTACCAACTATTTGGTCCCACTCTCCCCTCACATGCTCCTTCACCCGGGTTGAAAACTTGGTAGAAACTACTACCAAGTATAGACTCTCTCTCTCTCCTCCTTTTTATTTATTTTGATTTGTTTAATTTTGGCCCTAGTTTTAACTAGGTGGGAAAATTCCCATTAAAAACAATCTAATGAAAAGTTATGTTAATTTTGATGGTTCCTTTAAATTTTGGGCAAATCAGGTAGTCTAGTACTTAAAACACGGTTGATAACAAAAATCGATAATTTCTAATCAATTGCAGATAACTTCCAATGGTCGGAGAGGATTAAGACGCTTCATCAATGCGCTAGTCTTTTCCATTTCATGCACCATAATCATCTTCCGTATACAATGGGCAATATATCGTTATCTCGTTCCATATTATTAGACGAGGTTAGTAAGCGATTGATTACTCCTATATACTTATATTAGATGATGAGTACGTAGCAATTCAAATTATCCAAAGTAATTTATTTCCAGCATATATGATAGTCTCAGCTACTTACATTATGATTTTGTCATGGTATATAATATATATATAGAGCGGGAATATAGTCTTGGTTGAACTTGGGATGCTGACCGGTGGAATCTTGGGAGACAAAAGAGTTCGAAAATACAAAGATTTATTCACAAAGTCTGGGCATTTGGACTTGTTGTTTCGTGCTAATAATGGTATGATCTTCTGGCATACATGCTTGTTTATAGCAATCACGAAACGAGATTTCTAGCTATTGTGTGCAGGGCGCACTATAGAAAAACCGACTAAGTAGTGTTTTAGTTTTGCTTGTAAAATGAGTTATTATTTTTTATGAACATGGCAGATATTTGGGATGCAAGTATTGATGTGTATGTTTTCGGAATTCTCGTGCTAGAACTTATATCGAAGAAACATATCTCGAGTTATATGCATATCGATTCAACACAATTATTCCTGTTCATGGACCGAACATGTTTAGTGTTTGAGGAGAATCCTTGGAGATTGTTTGTGGATACAAGTTTCACGACGCAACCATTTTTCTTTGAACGTGACGCACATGCGATCTTTAAGGCGGGAATTGACAGTGTTTGGGTATCTAAACATCGTTTAACCATCGGCGAGATAGTTCATCGACTCGAAAACCTCACGGTTTTCAATCCTTCAAGTATATTCTTCAACAGCATCGTACACTGAAACGTCGGAGAGTCTACAATCACGTACCACATTTATGAGCGTAATTCTGAAGATTATGCAAGTATCCTTGGTAACAATGCAATTCATTTAATTTAGTAAGGACATTGCTCAAATGTAAGCTCACTCTGGATTATAATGCATTTCCTTGTTTTTGTTATAGGACAACGACTATATTGATATTACATACTCGGACGTGTGTATGTGTCGAGTGTTCGACATGGTTATTTTACTAGAAAACAAGAAATTTGGTCTAAATTGAAGACTGTCTACCAAGGATTACTTTCCAAACACTATGTTGCGGTGCCAACCCAAGTCCCACATTGAAAAAACAAGGAGCATAATCCTTGTATATAAGTTCCACCTCCACACTAAATAGTATGAGGCATTTTGGGTAAGATTGACCCATTTTCCAAAAACCGTGAGGGCTTGTCTCCCAACCCAAAGCGGACAGTATCATACTAATCGTGGAGACGATGGTTTGGCATTCCACAACACACTACAATTTCTTAGATTGACATCCCGAATTCAAATAATGTAGCACATGAGTTTCAATGCTAGTTTCTCCAGGACACGCATCACTCACCAACAGATTTCACTTGCTTACATTACAAGATTGCGATTGTCAAACTATAACTATTAGGTTGAACACACATAGGCTCGGCTCTTTCTAACTGTCGATCTTCAGGAATTGCTTGATTGTATCCTTGACTCTAGCAGTAATTGGCTTCAATGCTCTTTCCCACTTAGCTATCTTCCTCGTGATGTACTGTAAAGTTGGTTGTTCTGGGACTGGCTCGGTATCAATACGAGCAAAAGCTAGATTGCCTGCCAATGCCATGTACTGTTTCGCTACCTTCTTCGAGCATTTGGTGTAGTCAGCATGAACCAGTTTGTGTTTTTTTTCCGCTGCATCTCTGACATGTCTACTGATGGTGATTGGAGGCTGAAATGGCCCTGAAACTGGAATTTGGACTGGCCGCTTTGTAGCTAGCAACATCATAACAACGCCAAATGAGTACAGGTCATGCCTTTTCATGCAGCTTCTGCCAGTTCTGTCATCATCTGGAAGACCACAGCAACAAATAGAGAATCAGCCTTGCAGCATGCTTATAACTTCTAAGAGTCCCCCAATTTCTGAGATTACAGAGTATTTCTCAAATCCAGGATGCCGAATATAGTACACTGCCATAGAAGTTATAGGACTACACTGGACTTACCGTCAACAACGTCATCAGGGTAGAAGTTGGCAAAAAATCCTGCAGTGTTCTCAAGCATAGCGATACTCACAACTGTACTTTCTGCGTAGGTGCCTCCAAAATCAATTAATTTGACTGTCTTGTCCTGGATTTTGTTAATTGTAGAACAGTTAATCATGAATACGACTTGCAAATGTCTGAAGAAAAAGTTTTAGAGTGCGGTTATGATAGTAGTACTACCTCTGTCAACAAGATATTATCTGGCTTGATGTCATGATGCACTAAGTTCTGATCATGCAGATATGTGATGGCTCGAACGATTCCATGTAAGATGTGCAGGACATCCGGCCAAGTCAGCTCTTTCAAAGAAAAACAGGAAATAATAAAAGCATTCGATCAGTTATAATTAGACAGTAATTCACAGTTCTCTTGGTGTTGATCCTTAGTCGTATCATGTGAAACATTGATCAGTTGTGAAGCAGGGAGGAAATAAAAAGCACCACATACGCTACTGTATGTTACAGAAATTGAACACTATATTCTCTTTTTGCCCAAGTTACAGTAGAATGATATGCGTGTAATAATGTTCGTTTGGACTTTAGATGGTCGTAGGAGCTTAAAATTCACTCTCGGATAAAAGAGGAACTCACCTTGTGTCATGTACAGGGACTTCAGGTTACCTCCTCCTATAAGAGGGAAAATCAAGCAAATGCGATTGAATCTCCGACCATGTTCATTAACCTCATCTTCATTGTTCCTTGAACTAGCTAGGCATGATATTATGTTCTCATGTTCGGCCAGATGAAGTAAGATGTCAAGTTCGTGCTGAAACGTGAACTTTAAGTTAGGACATGTAGAAATACAAGTTTAGAGACAAATTAACTCCACTACATTTTAAAGAACACTTCTTACTGCCATTTTTCGTGCCCCTATTTCACTGTTGCTCATCTTTACAACAATTGGTTGGGGTGTTAGATTATGGTGGTTATTGACCGGGATATCTCCCTTGAACACGACTGAAGATCCTCCAAGGCCTACCACCTCAGCCTGATTTGTGAAACTAGCCAACTCATTCCAATCCAATTGAACAATCTGCATGATGTAACAAGTACTGCAATACACACAGGATACTAAGTCACTCTTGTGATCATCCAAAGCCCTATTTTCCTGTGTCATTATAGAACAATATATATAAAAAAAATAGTGTTGATCACCTCCTCCTTTTAATGCTGTAATGATTTGCTAACTTAAAGAAATTAATTTGTGAAATTTTGAGATTATATTTCATACTTTGGAATGTAACAGTACAATCATACATTTACGCCAAGATGATATGATCTAGATACTTCTCTTACAAGATAGAGCTGTAAACTGTAAAGTTTTACACTTTTACACCCAACTGTACTACCTAAATGTTGGAGTGTAGGACAAACTGCACTACAAGATCTCTTAATGGCTGCAAGTACTGGTCAGAAACTTTTGTTTACTGCCAAAGTGCCACCAATGGCAACAACTACAATTTCTGTCTTGTTGCTTGGCATATACTTCCACATGTTGAATCACAAAGAAGGCAAAGGTGACATGATATGAAGGCAACAGCATAAAATCAGTCGAACAGGTTACTGTAATTTTGGCATTCTACTTTGCTTAAATTATCTTCCTTTTATTACAATAATTAGTCTTATTTTATATGTTTAACAATTGCTACTCTTAACATTCTTCCCCAATCTCCCCACTACCATTATGAAACCAACGTCGCCCCCATTTGACGAGACATTGTAACTGAGCAGAGCTGGTGTAGGTACATGCTCTGCCCCCCACCCCCTCCTTCCTTCCCATTACCCTCACCCCAATCAAACTTTAGTTTCCCGTCATTTTATTTTTTCATCTATATAGCGTTAATCCATCACCGTTTCTTTCAAAACTTTACGTAAATAATTTGATAAAATGGAAACGTAAAAAACTCAATGAAAAGGACGGGTAAGAAATCGGAACGCCAAATATACGTTATGCACCACACTAAGATTAATTCAACGTGCAAAACTCACAAGACCTAATGAATTTCGAAATTCCGCAATCATTTTGAACCTATCTTAACTGAAATGAAAAAAAAAGCTGCAACCTTTCGATACTACCTTCAACATTTAATGGTGTCTACCTAATTGTAGAACATTTACAATTCAAAGTTCTCAACTTTATTACATAAAATTGACTACTTACCAAGTATTAGTTCAATGACACCAGAAAACAAGTTTATGGGCAAATTATAGAAATTTCAATATACTACTGAATAGTTGTATCCAACAAATAGCAAAGGTGGCATCTTTTTATAAACTAAAAAAAAGTTGATAACTTTAGATTGTATAAAACAAACAACATATGAGTTGTTCTTCATTTCTCCAAGAATTTGGTGGAACCAACATGTGAATGAAATTACTAAAACAGAAATTAAAGATAAAGATTTGTGGACAAAATCTAAACAATGCATAAAAATAAGAAATTAAATTCAAGAAGAGAAAATGCACCTGCTTCTTTCTTTAGGACAATCTCTTTCTTTCTCCTGCCACTCTCTTCTTTTGAGTTTCACTCTGCTTTAGTACTCACTATCATCACAAGATAAATATGTATAGGGCACATGTGCAAAACTTACCATTTATATAGTCTATAATGTGAAAGTGTAAAACTATGGCTGGAACTTACCTTTTTTTTTTTTTTTTTTTTTGTCAAATAGGCCGAAATTATAACTTGTGAAAAATCCATTAGTAATTTTTGTAAAACATGTATTGAAAATATAACTTCTTTTTTCTTACACACACAATTGTTAGTGTTGAAAATTGATTACTGCCTCCATTCAAGACTAATTTGACTACTCCTTAAACTTTTCGGCACACATTTTGAGGTGCGAAATAAACTATAGTATGAAAATTCTATAATTTGGTGAATGCCACAATTGTCATCTAATAAAAATGGTCTTGGTTGGAGCCAATATAAAACATATTATAAAAACAAAAACAAAACAAAAAAAAACAAAATTCAGAAATTCAGTTTTCTTTTAGCAATAAAAAAAGGTATATTCTCAAAACGTATTTTTGAAAGATTAGTACAGTAAAGAACTACCCCGTATATTGCATATTGTTGAAATCTTATCTACTTCATCGAGCCTTCAGTCTTCACTCCTCGTGCCCTCACGGCAACACTGCACCGTGCCCTCTAGCACCGTCGGCTTGGTCATCCCGGCAACCTATGTTAGGCAGACGGAAGCGTACATAAGCATAGGCCAAAGAGAAACGACTTCATCGAGTTAGTTTCGACAACTCTTGTAGTAACCCCAGTGGAATGACCAATGTAGGAAACAGAGGAGACGGATCTAATGAGAACCATGCGGCAAGACACTATCAAGAGGCTCAGAAGGGGACGGTAAACCTGGAGTAGGATTAGAACCGGCAGCATCTGGCAACGGCCACACAAGGGGTCGCAAATTTTTGTCCATCTATCTATGAGACAGGGAGTCCGAGCCAAATGTGCAGAACAAGTATGAACCTCCCTTGGTGAGCATTCCGATCAACGCCTAAGTGTCACATACATTGGTCGAGTACAAGTTGCGCATTAACCTTGCAAGAGACATCACAATGGGATCTATAAGTCTATGAACCACAATTATACAAGGTGAATGTGATGGTAGCTCACTAGGTTGAGCTCAACCAATCACGTAAATTGAAACCAAGAAATCGCACCTTTGAAAACTCACCATATTAAGATCACAAACAAACACTAAAATTTATCACATCCCTACATCCCATAAGAGTTGCTGTGAGATGGGGGCGTACACATCCTCATTGCAGAATGCTTTAAAAAAAAAAAAAACCGGGCAGGAATTTACGCTAATTACATCAACCCATCTAAGCTAAAATCTACTCTGAATCATGTTGATCCCAAAAATGAATCGCTTCCTCCAGCCAAGTTATGCCCTTTTACTCAGATAGCCAAAAGTCAAAACACACATAAGACATAACGGTGCATATAATATACTGCTGCTCCAAAACGCGGAAGCAACCTAAGCAATATGCGACATTTAAGCAGGAGAGTCCATGGAACCTCTAATGGAAGCCAACAGCAGGATCCATACTGGAATACTGCACTGATGTATTTTGTGTATACTACAAACGCCAATATGGCACACCAAAAGATGGCAAGACCGCTCGACTTTTAAGTCATAACTCATCTACCATGACACTTCGGGTCTAACACAGAGCTGAGCTATTTACTATCAACATCACGCAATCAGGCGAGTCATGTGCCTTCTTTGAATCAAAAGGAAGTAATAAAATATCTCAGTATCAGCAGTGGCTATAATAGCAGGTCCGACAGTACTAAGGTGTCGTTTGGATACACTCGGGAAGTCAGAATTCCCATGAACTTGTAAATCCTAGGAATTAAGAAAGTATGGGAATTGGGGAAATTTGTTTGGATGAACAAGGGAATTCAATTCCCATGGGAATTTCTAATTACCTAGCCCCCCCAAGGTAATTAAATTCCTACACTTTGGAGGAATTGGAAATGCCTAGGAATTTCCAATTCCTACCCTTTATGGCAACCAAACAACTCATGATAATACAATTCCTAGGAAAATAAAATTCCTATGAATTTTGAAGGTATCCAAGTGTTTCCAAGGAGATGACACACAGCACATAAGACCATCATAGTTAGACTAGACTGTGGACTGTCTTTATTTTCTGTTAATTTAGCTCTCTTGGGAGAGAAGAAATACACAGCTGATCTGCTTAAACCATTCTCGCCTCAAGCACAAAATCTCTCGATAAGATTAGAATTATATACATCAATTTCGGCCAGACAAATAATAGGAAAATTGCAATCTGTTAGGTGCCGCAACAGCCTCACTGGCATCAGCACACTAACATTAGCATGATATTCCAAGGCATGGGAGATGAGAAGGCCCAACCTAGTAATCTACAGAATAGTAAAGAACGATAAATAGACAAAGACGGATAACCAGATGAATGCTGGTTACCTTTCCTAGCAGCCTCCTAGTCAATAGTTTCGATATCGTGCTCAGTCCATACAGCATCTCATTCTTCAGCAGCAATCCTGAAAGGAAAAATAACCAGAATGAGCATAATATAGCAGCAAAACGAAATCTTGAGACAACACTAAACAGCAACAGCAACGACAACAACAGCATTGCCCTAGATGGGATGTATGCAAGCCTACCCTATGTTGAAAGGGAGACAGCTTAACGATGACCCATAATGAAAACACATCAGATATCCATGCATTATGGAACAAAAGAATTTTGAACAAGCTAAGCTACCAATCAATATTTCATGAAGCTAATCTTGATTCACATGCACATGACACAACATACTACATTCTTATGAACGAGCCCATTTCACATATATCCTCAAGTCTCATGACCAGGGGCAACACTCTAACTTGTGCTGCTTCCCAGACCAATAAACATGTTTTAAAATAGGCCTTGATAGTTTTTCTCTCCCTAACATTTTCATGTTCCTTTAAAAGTTCCAAAGAAAGAGAGAAGGGCTCATACCTGAAACTTACTGGCAGAGTGAAGCTCAAACAGCATCCAATTGTGCAGACTTCACGTTGCCTTTACTTGGTTGTCAGTTAAAGCAAGGTTAGAAGTTTTAAAGGATACAGACGGCTCATAGTTCAGCTGGTAGTTGACTAGTGTTGATCCGAAAATATTAAACATCGCAGCACTGCTATAAGCAACTTCAGCATCTGAACGCTTCTTAAACACCACTCG